>JAWPHD010008164.1:0-118622 GCA_037043455.1 Cyrtodaria siliqua
GAAGGGGCTCTGAATAACATGCAATGTTTCCTTTCATATTCTCTTGAGCGGCTCGAAATAACATGCAGTGGTTACTTTCATACTCTCTGGAGCGGCTCTGAATAACATGCAATGTTTCCTTTCATACTCTCTGGAGTGGCTCTGCATAACATGCAATGTTTCCTTTCATACTCTCTGGAGCGGCTCTGCATAACATGCAATGTTTCCTTTCATACTCTCTGGAGCGGCTTTGAATAACATGCAGTGTTTCCTTTCATACTCTCTGGAGGGGCTCTGAATAACATGCAATGTTTCCTTTCATACTCTCTGGAGGGGCTCTGAATAACATGCAATGTGTCCTTTCATACTCTCTGGAGCGGCTCTGAATAACATGCAATGTTTCCTTTCATACTCTCTGGAGTGGCTCTGCATAACATGCAATGTTTCCTTTCATACTCTCTGGAGCGGCTCTGCATAACATGCAATGTTTCCTTTCATACTCTCTAGAGCGGCTCTGCATAACATGCAATGTTTCCTTTCATACTCTCTAGAGCGGCTCTGCATAACATGCAATGTTTCCTTTCATACTCTCTGGAGGAGCTCTGAATAACATGCAATGTTTCCTTTCATACTCTCTGGAGGAGCTCTGAATAACATGCAATGTTTTCTTTCATACACTCTGGAGGGGCTCTGAATAACATGCAATGTTTTCTTTCATACGCTCTGTAGCGGCTCTGAATAACATGCAATGTTTCCTTTTATACTCTCTGAAGCGGCTCTGAATAACATGCAATGTTTCCTTTCATACTCTCTGGAGCGGCTCTGAATAACATGCAATGTGTCCTTTCATTCTCTCTGGAGCGGCTCTGAATAACATGCGATGCTTCCTTTTATACTCTCTGAAGCGGCTCTGAATAACATGCAATGTTTCCTTTCATACTCTCTGGAGGGGCTCTAAATAACATGCAATGTTTCCTTTCATACTCTCTGAAGCGGCTCTGAATAACATGCAATGTTTCCTTTCATACACTATGGAGCAGCTCTTAATAACATATAATGTTTCCTTTTATACTCTCTGAAGTGGCTCTGAATAACATGCAATATTTCCTTTCATACTCTCTGGAGCGGCCCTGATAAACATGCAATGTTTCCTTTCATACTCTCTGGAGCGGCTCTAAATAACATGCAGTGTTTCCTTTCATACACTCTGGATTGGCTTTGAATAACATGCATAGTTTCCTTTCATTCTCTGTGGAGCGGCTCTAAATAACATGCAGTGTTTCCTTTCATACACTCTGGATTGGCTCTGAATAACATGCATAGTTTCCTTTCATACTCTCTGGAGCGGCTCTAAATAACATGCAGTGTTTCCTTTCATACACTCTGGATGGCTCTGAATAACATGCAATGTTTTCTTTCATACGCTGTGGAGCGGCTCTAAATAACATGCAATGTTTCATTTCATACACTCTGGAGAGGCTCTGAATAACATGCAATGTTTCCTTTCATACTGTCTGGAGGGGCTCTAAATAACATGCAATGTTTCTTTTCATACACTCTGGAGCGGCTCTGAATAACATGCACTGTTTCCTTTCATACTCTCTGGAGGGTCTCTGAATAACATGCAATGTTCCCTTTCATACTCTCTGGAGGGGCTCTGAATAACATGCAATGTTTCCTTTGATATTCTCTGGAGCGGCTCTAAATAACATGCATTGGTTACTTTCATACTCTCTGGAGCGGCTCTGAATAACATGCAATGTTTTCTTTCATACACTCTGGAGCGGCTCTGACTACAATGCAATGTTTCCTTTCATACTCTCTGGAGGGGCTCTGAATAGCATGCACTGTTTCCTTTCATACTCTCTGGAGTGGCTCTTAATATCATGCAATGTTTCCTTTCATACTCTCTGGAGGGGCTCTGAATAACATGCAATGTTTCCTTTCATACTCTCTGGAGCGGCTCTTAATAACATGCAATGTTTCCTTTCATACTCTCTGGAGTGGCTCTTAATAACATGCAATGTTTCCTGTCATACTCTCTGGAGGGGCTCTGAATAACATGCAATGTTTCCTTTCATACTCTCTGGAGCGGCTCTTAATAACATGCAATGTTTCCTTTCATACTCTCTGGAGTGGCTCTTAATAACATGCAATGTTTCCTTTCATACTCTCTGGAGGGGCTCTTAATAACATGCAATGTTTCCTTTCATACTCTCTGGAGCGGCCTTGAATAACATGCAATGTTTCCTTTCATACTCTCTGGAGTGGCTCTTAATAACATGCAATGTTTCCTTTCATACTCTCTGGAGGGGCTCTTAATAACATGCAATGTTTCCTTTCATACTCTCTGGAGGGGCTCTGAATAACATGCAATGTTTCCTTTCATACTCTCTGGAGGGGCTCTGAATAACATGCAATGTTTCCTTTCATACTCTCTGGAGGAGCTCTGAATAACATGCAATGTTTCCTTTCATACTCTCTGGAGTGGCTCTGAATAAATTGCCATGTTTCCTTTCATACATTCTGGAGGGGCTCTGAATAACATGCAATGTTTCCTTTCATACTCTCTGGAGGAGCTCTAAATAACATGCAATGTTTCCTGTCATACTCTCTGGAGCGGCTCGGAATAACATGCACTGTTTCCTTTCATACTCTCAGGAGCGGCTCTGAATAACATGCAATGTTTCCTTTCATACACTATGGAGGGGCTCTAAATAACATGCAATGTTTTCATGAGATGTTTTTCAATTATTTATTTTAAAAAATTAATACAATTGTGGCATGTTTAAAGTAGTCATAATAAATAGTTATTCAAATAGATTAAAGCAAACTGTTTTTGCCTATTGTTGAAATTATATTGCAGAAAAATACATCCAAAACTATTGTAGAACAACGAAAAAAGGAATACATTTAGTGCTATTCCATTTGATTTAATTACATGCAAACAGTTCTAAAGTCCAAATGACACTAGGCTTGCATTTAATAAACTGAGGTGCTAACGTTAATGCTTATTAAAACTTCAAGACAGCCGTGGGTCTCTTTAATCATAATTAATATTGATAGCCCTATAATAAACAAAGTAATGGGTTCATCCTGCAGAAAAAACACGAACAAGAGAAGAACGTAGCCGACTCGGTTTTCATTCAGCTGCCGTTATGTATATGGTTAACAGACTGTGACTCATGTAGCATATAATACGCATGCATTACAACCTCAATTCCTAGAGAACTAGTCTGAAAATCTTGACTTGTATAAACACATATTTTGCAACGTTATATGTGTACCATACAGTAATTATTATTATATGTATATTAGGGACGAAACGTTCATTAGCCTCTATAGCGCAGTTGATTGAGGGTCGTGTTAGTGCCGGGGAAGGTAGGGTTCAAGGCTGAAGATTTACTTTCCTTTTTTTCATTTTAATTTTCATTATTATGGTTTTCATCATTGCAAATGGTAAGGTAACAACAGTTCCTTTACATTTTTCATTTTGATAACGCAATCTTATATTTACACATGGTAGCAGTGAACAGTTTATATGTGTTGTAATGCACACGCTAACGCACACGTATCCCTTACATGTGAACAATTGTATTTCTGTGCTGATGTACACGTATTTCTAGCACGTCGTGTTACAAGGGTGAATTGGAATCAAAATGTAAGGCATGTGATATGATAGCAAGGTATTTGAATAGAAAGAAGGGAGGTGATTCAAAATGTTTGGTAGGAAGAACTGATGGTAACAATCGGAAAAATGTGTCTGGTAAGAAAAAACGGTCGTGGCGTGTTTATGTCTCCGTGACAACATTTGTTTTTCAATATTGTTTTAACACCCCTGACTTGATCTATTATTATGTTAAATGTTTGTCTCTCGGCAGCTATTTTACGCTTGCGTAAAACATTGCTTGTTCCCCTTTCATACTCTTTTTGATAGATCACGTTTGAGCCCGATATTTATTTCCAGATATCGATGGTACTTTCTCAAATACTATTGTGGTTCTTACTTTAATTTCTAATAGGTGGTTTACTACTCCAGGCTTTAAAGGCTCTGAGCATTGTTTAATCATCCTTAAGATATGTTGCCTGCTTTTTAATTTAGTCTTTTGACTGTTACTTGTGATACACAGACTTCATAACATCTGCTCCCTACTAAATTTCCTTTTGTTTATTTCGCCCTTTGTTTTCTCGTTTAGGGCAAATCATTTTCTTAGAAACAGGGACCATACGCCGCTGACCATGGAATGATATGAAAATACCTCATTGAAGGTTCCATGTTTCACCGGCATATGCATACCATCTTCGAGATGACTCACATTTCTGTATATTTACATTTTAAATATTGAGTTCAGCTCAACCCGGGGCTAGAGTGTGTGACCGGTAGCAAACAATAGCACTTTCCAATACCGTTCATGAACAGCCTCAATCAAACCGAGACTGCAATATGTTTTTATATTTATCGTGTTCGGCGATTTCCAAATTGCCCCTTTCATACTCTTTTATTGAGTCAGAGGTTTCTATAAGATGCAACCCCCTCTCACGTCCCCCAGCACCGGTTTAAGTGGTATTCTACTTTAAAGCCATAGTGATTAGCTGATCAGGCCTACAATGTCCGGCTGCTGACCAGTCATTTCGCCCAAAACACACAATTGTCACATAAATAGAATGGTTTTAATTCAAAGAAAGAACAGTCCATTATATATAAGTAGGGGGTTAAGTGTTAAAGCTATAGGGATTAGGCTCGATGATCACTGTTTGGTAAATTTATCCAAAACACGCTTCTATCCTTTATTTGTGCAAAACTTTTTATTTCTTGAATAAACGATTACGATTTTCAAAGCAAAACTGTTTCTTCCCATCTAAGTTATTTATCAATATATCTGACATTGCGATAACAGTTTGATCGTCCCCCGGAAAATGGTAGAGTATAGGAAGTTTGATATGCCCCTGGTCAATGGTAAATGGTAGAGTCTAGCAAGTTTGATCTGCTCCTGGTAAATGTAATAGTGTAGAAAGTTTGATGTGCCACCGGTAAATGGTACAGTATAACAAGTTTGATCTGTCCCTGGTAAATGGTATAGTATAGCTAGTTTGATATGCCACTGGTAAATGATATAGTATAACAAGTTTGATCTGTCCCTGGTAAATGGTACAGTATAGCAAGTTTGATATGTCCCTGGTAAATGGTATAGTATAGCAAGTATGATATCTCCCTGGTAAATGGAATGGTATGACACGTTTGATCTGTCCCTGGTAAATGGTAGAGTATAGCAAGTCTGATCTGTCCCTGGTAAATGGTACAGTATAGCAAGTTTGATCTGTCCCTGGTAAATGGTATAGTATAGCAAATCTGATCTGTCCCTGGTAAATGGAATAGTATAGCAAGTTTGATCTGTCCCTGGTAAATGGTACAGTATAGCAAGTTTGATCTGTCCCTGATAAATGGTATAGTATAGCAAGTTTGATCTGTCACTGGTAAATATAATATAGCAAGTCTGATCTGTCCCTGGTAAATGTAATAGTATAGCAAGTTTGATCTGTCCCTGGTAAATGGTACAGTATAGCAAGTTTGATCTATCATTGGTGTGGTATAGTATAGCAAGTTTGATCTGTCCCTGGTAAATGGTATAGTATAGCAAGTCTGATCTGTCCCTGGTAAATGGAAATGTATAGCAAGTTTGATCTCTCACTGGAAAATGGTACAGTATAGCAAGTTTGATCTGTCCCTTGTAAATGGTATAGTATAGCTAGTCTGATCTGTCCCTGGTAAATGGAATAGTACAGCAAGTCTGATCTGTCCCTGGTAAATGGAATAGTATAGCAAGTTTGATCTGTCCCTGGTAAATGGTATAGTATAGCAAGTTTGATCTGTCCCTGGTAAATGGTTAGTATAGCAAGTCTGATATGTCCCTGGTAATTGGAATAGTATAGCAAGTTTGATATGTCCCTGGCAAATGGTATAGTATAGCAAGTTTAATCTGTCCCTGGTAAATGGTATAGTATATCAATTTTGATTTGTCCCTGGTAAATGGTATAGTATAGCTAGTTTGATATGTCCCTGGTAAATGGAACAGTATAGCAAGTTTGATCTGTCCCTGGTAAAGAGTATAGTATAACAAGTTTGATTTGTCCCTGGTAAATGGTACAGTATAGCACGTTTGATCTGTCCCTGGTAAATGGTAAACTATAGCAAGTTTGATCTATCCCTGGAAAATGGTACAGTATAGCAAGTTTGATCTGCTCCTGGTAAATGGTATAGTAAAGCAAGTTTGATCTGGTCCTGGTAATTGTAATATTGTAGCAAGTTTGATCTGCCACTGGTAAATGTAATAATATAGCAAGTTTGATATGCCACTGGTAAATGTAATAGTGTAGCAAGTTTGATATGCCTCTGGTAAATGGTACAATATAGCAAGTTTGATATGCCAGTGGTAAATGGTATAGTATAACGAGTTTGATCTGTCCCTTTTAAATGGTATACTATAGCAAGTTTGATTTGTCCCTGGTAAATGGTATAGTATAGCAAGTTTGATCTGTCCCTGGTAAATGGTATACTATAGCAAGTTTGATCTATCCCTGGAAAATGGTACAGTATAGCAAGTTTGATCTGCTCCTGGTAAATGGTACAGTATAGCAAGTTTGATCTGCTCCTGGTAAATGTAATAGTGTAGCAAGTTAGATCTGCCACTGGTAAATGTAATAGTATAGCAAGTTTGATATGCCACTGGTAAATGTAATAGTGTAGCAAGTTTGATATGCCACTGGTAAATGGTACAGTGTAGTAAGTTTGATATGCCAGAGGTAAATGGTATAGTATTACGAGTTTGATCTGTCCCTGGTAAATGGTATACTATAGCAAGTTTGATCTGTCCCTGGTAAATGTAATAGTGTAACAAGTTTGATCTGCCACTGGTGAATGTAATAGAATAGCAAGTTTGATATGCCAGTGGTAAATGGTAGTGCAGTTTGATATACCCATGGTAAATGGTATAGAATAGTGAGTTTGATCTAAGCCTGGTAAATACTTTAAACATATTTTATTGCTTTTTACATAATACAGCAAAAGGGTTGGGCCACAAGTTATACCAACGTTAGATTCGGCCCTCCCCAAGTATCATTTTCCAGGGATAGATCAAACTTGCTACCAGCCTGGTAAATGGTAAGCATAGCAAGTTTGATCTGCAAGTGGTAAATGGTATATTATAGCAAGTTTGATCTGTTCCTGGTAAATGTAATAGTGTAGCAAGTTTGATATGCCAGTGGTAAATGGTAGTGCAGTTTGATATACCCATGGTAAATGGTATAGAATAGTAAGGTTGATCTAAGCCTGGTAAATGGTATACTATAGCAAGTTTAATCTGTCCCTGGTAAATGGTATATTATAGCAAGTTTGATCTGTTCCTGGTAAATGTAATAGTGTAGCAAGTTTGATCTGCCACTGGCGAATGTAATAGTATAGCAAGTTTGATATGCCAGTGGTAAATGGTATACTGTAGCAAGTTTGATATGTCCCTGGTAAATGGTATACTATAGCAAGTTTGATCTGTCCCTGGTAAATGGTATAGTATAGCAAGTTTGATATGCAAGTGGTAAATGGTATACTGTAGCAAGTTTGATATGTCCCTGGTAAATGGTATAGTATAGCAAGTTTGATCTGCTCCTGGTTAATGTTATAGTGTAGCAAGTTTGATCTGCCACTGGTAAATGTATTAGAATAGCAAGTTTGATATGCCAGTGGTAAATGGTAGTGCATAGAAAGTTTGATATACCCATGGTAAATGGTATAGAATAGTAAGTTTGATCTAAGCCTGGTAAATGGTAAACATAGCAAGTTTGATCTGCCCCTGATAAATGGTACAGTATAGCAAGTTTGATCTGCCCCTGTCCCCGGTAAATGGTACAGTATAGCAAGTTTGATCTGTCCCTGTACATTTTAAGCATAGCAAGTCTGATCTGCCCCTACTAAATGGTACAGTATATCAAGTTTGATCTGCCCTTGGTAAATGGTACAGCATAACACGTTTGATCTGTCCCCGGTAACTGGTATAGTACAGCAAGTTTAATCTGCCCCTGGTAAATGGTACAGTATATCAAGTTGGATCTGCCCTTGGTAAATGGTAAAGCATAACACTTTTGATCTGTCCCCGGTAACTGGTATAATATAGCAAGGTTGATCTGCCCCTGCTAAATGGTATAGTCAAGTTTGATCTGCCCTTAGTAAATGGCACAGCATAACAAGTTCGATCTGTTTCCGGTAAGTGGTATAATATAGCAAGTTTTATCTGCCCCTGGTAAATGATACAGTATAGCAAGTTTGATCTGCCCCGGCAACTGGTATAGCAAAGCAAATTTAATCTACCCCTGATAAATTCTTCACTATACAACGTTTGATATGCCCTAGATAAATAGTGCAGTTTGATCTGCCCCTTGTAAAAAATATAGTCTAGTAAGTTTAATCTGTTCCTGGTAAATGGTACAGTATAGCAATGTTGGTGTGTTACTGGTAACCAATACCATACAACTAGTTCGATCTGCCCCTGGTAAATGGTACTGTATAGTCAGTTTGATCTGACTCTGGTAAATGGTACTGCATACATGTAGCAATTTTGATCTGCTCCTGGTAACTGGTATTTTTATTTTTATTTTATTTATTTTTTTATTATTTTTTTGTCATTTTTTTATTCTGTATTCCACATTTTCAAATATATTTACTGGTGCTATAGGTGCGATATTACAAACAATAAGGTACGACTATTTTGATTTCTGTTGTTTTTTTTTGAAAAAATATTCTAGCCCTTGAATTGCTGAAAAAATAATATCCTGGCTCTGACTTGAAGGAAAAAAAATTAACAGTTCCTTAAATTGTTGGAAAAAAATAATCTGGCTCTGAGTCCAATTAGAGGAAAAGAATCTGGCTCCCTCTTCAGTCAATAAGATAAATGTAGATCTACTTCATCAGCCACTGGATTCAACATGGATATGTTTAATCACAATCTGGCTACATCCACAACTTCTGCTCAGAAGTTTATTGAAATCTTAAGTTGAAATGAGTTGTAGAAGACAGTGAAAGTATTCATGATTGTAATAAATGTGATGTACATAGATCATGGTAGTAATACATGTGGTATACATTAGTCATGGCAGTTATAAATGTAGTATACACTGGCAATGGGGGCAGTAAATGTGTTTTATAAAGTGTTATAAAGTGATCATGGTAGTAATTTGGTATACATTGATCATGGTAGTCATGAACATGATATTCATATAAAGTCATGGTTATAATTAATGTGGTATACATAAGTCATGATTGTAATAAGGCCATTATTTTTCAATAATTCGTTTTACGAACCCTCCTACGACAAAACGAAATTAGTTTTTTTTATTTTTCCATAGGGAATTTGATAGTTTATTTTTTATTTTTTTCCTTCCTCCTACAGCTATTCTCTGTCTTGATGGTTCTTAAAAATAATGGCCTAAATGTGATATACATTGGTCATGGTAGTATGGTAGTATGTAAATATTGCAATCCTGTGAGGGTGACAGTGAACATTTGTCAACCTTCTAAGGCTATTTATTTAATTATACTGAAAAATATGTTTGAAAAATATATTTGATTCTGCTAAATTTTCCTTTGAAATACATGGTCAGTTCTCTCTGTTCAAAATCACTATTCTCAGCACCTAGAAAACATTTTTTGACGGATGGTTCTTTATGTTCTTTCGGAATCTTCAGCTGTGAACTCACGAGTAAACTTCAAATCATCTTCAGAAAGTTGTGCAAACTGTGTCAGCCATTTTAGTAAATGTTCACTGATTTTCATGTGTGTATGTAGACAAACACTTTTCAGCATTGGACATCCCAATACATAATTATAAACATGCTTTGACTTCACAATCATAAGACAGTATTATACTGGAGTGACATTACAAAAGAAATACTGTCATTCAGTGACTCACTCCACATTACAAGCGATATGCGATATTACAAAAATGGGAAAATAACAGTCTTGGAACATTGAACATGGATGTTTGACATGAGGTATATTATTAATAAATATGGTATCAGTGGTCATGGTAGTAATATATGTAGTATGCATAGCTCATGGTAGTAATACATGGGGTATTCAGTGGTCATGGTAATAATGAATGAGGTATTCAGTGGTCATGGTAGTAATACATATGGTATTTAGTCTTAATAGTCATGGTAGTACTAAATGTGATAAAGTGGTCATGATAGTAATACTTGCAATTTGCAGTGGTCATGGTAGTAGAAAATGAGGTAAAGAGTAGCCATGATAGTTATAGATGTGATGTACTTTGGGCATGTTAGTAATCAATGTAGTATGCAGTGGTCATGGTAGTATTACAATACAAGGGTCCTGGTACTTATGCGATGGACTTTGTGAATATCATCAACAAGTAAATGGACTTAAGAAGCAGCTGCAGCCACATGCAATGCCAGGTTACAGACAAAGCCATGCGCTATATGCCAGTGTTAATAAGAATAGTATGGAAGATGGTAGTCATTGCCCAGTACAAAAAGATCCCCTACCAAACAAAACATCCAATCAATTCATAATTTAGAAGAGCAAAAGGGGGCTCACATAGAAAGCAGACAAGTACAAGCATAACTAAATATTAACACCAGCACATGATGGAAAGATCCATATTAAACAAAAGAGCTGTCGAAAGGACAGCATTCTCCACTATTCAAGGTCAATTTTAAACAAGGTCACTGACACTTCTGTCTCACCAACCATGGTGCCAGTTCATTCACAAGGTTAAGTCTTAATTGTGGAGGTTAATAGGTGGTGGCGACTGAGTTGAGGGTGTAGGGGTGCGGGGTGGGGGTGGTCAGTGAACATATATACCAAATATCAAAGCAAGACCTTCAATACCCCAGAAAGAATATGAACTTAAAGAGGGTGGGGAGGGGAAGTGAAGTGTTACTGAATAGGAAAAAAACACAGAAATAATACAATATTTTCATTGGAGATCGGGGTTGAGAGGAGGGTGTTGGGAAAGGGATAGAAGAGAACAGGATGGATGCAGACATGGTAACTGAAGAATATAATAAGTATTTGTCTATCTGGGGTGATGGTGGTGTAGGAGTGGGGAAGGTGTGGGGTTTATGGGGATAATGATATATACAGACTTGCCATTGTTATTGGATGTATGCAGTGGTTTCATTGAAATATATGAAGCTGCTTAAAAAACTTTAACTGAAACTCTAAGTTGAAAAAGAAAATATCATCTGGCTAAAATGAAATAAAAAGTTATGAAACATGATTGTGTCTGTAATTGATGACACTTGTCAAGCTTCTTTGGCTGAGATTTCTGGCTAGTGGATATTGAAATAAATGGAATTGCCAACAAATAAAATAAAGCAATTCTAAGTCGAAAATTATAGGATACACATTTTCTAAAATACAATACAGAAATTATTTATCCAGAAAAAGGGCCATACTTTTGCTAAAATGCAATACAGAGTTATGGAACATGAGTCTGCTAGCATTCACGCTTTACTGAAGTTGTATTAATAAATAACAATCACCTATTGAAATGAAGGACTTGCCTAAAAACTTTAACCAGCATTTTGAAGTCTAAAAAAATCCATAACTTTGCTTAAATGCAATACAGAGTTAATATGAACATGTGTCTACTAGTGTCCTTGATATTCCAAGCATTACTGCAGTTTTGTTGATGTACGACTTTAAGTTGTTAAAATAAATGGACCTTGTTAAAAAAGAACTTTAACCAGAAATTCAAAGTAATAAAACAATATATGCTTTTGCTTAAATGTCATACAGAGTTATGGAACCTGTTTCTACCAGTGTCCGATGACATATTTCAAGTTTCACTGACCAGTGGTTGCTGAAATAACAGACTTGGCTAACAACTGAAAATCAACCTGACGACGCAGATGTTGAGTAGATCTACAACAGCTCTTCTTATTCTACGAATGGTAAAACTTAAAAAATAAATATTCTGGCTTTCAAGTTCACGAAAATAAATATTCTGGCCAGTGTATTAGGCGAAAAAAATATCCGGGCTTTCAAGAAATGAAAACAAAATATTCCGGCTCTAGGGAAAATCCCAGGCCCCCCAGAGATCAAAATGGTCGATCCCTAAGTAATCTGGAAAACACATTTCCTTTGATCTATTGTTTACAGTCAAACGTGCTCAGGAGTAGACGTCTTGTGAGTGACCACTGTGACTACTGTGACCACTCGCTTCAGTTTTGAAGTAAATTGTTTGAAATTAAAATACATGTGTATTGATAAATCACCTTGTTACGAGAATACTTTTGCACATGGCTTTATTAGTTTCTTCAGATACAGAATTTGACTGTATGAACAATATGTAGCAAAACTAATATAATGGTACGCCGCTAGTTCAAATCAAGATTGTCGTGTATCCCTTTAACTCTGTACACTTCCTTTTTCATGTTAGGTAAGTGTACTGGCCCAGATATTATATTTGTACTTTATTTGACAAAAGAACAAAACAAAAACACACAAGAATATCGCATACTGCGCATTTAAAACCTGTTATTGTAGGTCATAGGTACTCAGGTGATATTAACTGTAATGTTAAACATCAGAATGAAAATCTCGTATTACTTCCTAATCATCATAAAGTGTCAACATTTAATACGAGTGCGACACTTCTCCACTTTGTAAACGTATGGTAGACTGTTTGTATCCAGTGTTTATTAATTATCCAAGTACTTAAAGTACTAAAATGTGGTGCAATTATACGGAGTTGGGAATGAGAATACTACAATGTTACTAGTATTTACTGACAACCAGAATGTTACTAGTATTTACTGATAACTAGAATATTACTAGTATTTACTGGTAACTATAATATTACTAGTATTTACTGATAACTAGAATATTACTAGTATTTACTGATAACCAGAATGTTACTAGTATTTACTGATAACCAGAATATTACTAGTATTTACTGATAACCAGAATGTTAATAGTATTTACTGATAACTAGAATGTTACTAGTATTTACTGATAACTAGGATATTACTAGTATTTACTGATAACCAGAATGTTACTAGGAATTATTGATAACTAGAATGTTACTAGTATTTACTGATAACTAGAATATTACTAGTATTTAATTATAGCTAGAATGTTACTAGTATTTAATTATAACTAGAATGTTACTAGTATTTACTGTTACTAGTATTTACTGATAACTAGAATATTACTAGTATTTACTGATAACCAGAATGTTACTAGTATTTACTGATAACTAGAATGTTACTAGTATTTAGTGATAACTTCATACTAGAATGTTACTAGTATTTACTGATAACTTAATACTAGAATGGTACTAGTATTTACTGATTCTTAAGGTAAATTAGACAATGAATCAACCTTTCATTGCACATAGATGAACCCGAGCATGTAGATAGACAAATGGAAAATCCGTTGGTACGGGACAGATTTATTGATGTGAAGCGGAAGGAGATCATAACGTACCATGCCGGAAACATTGATCCAGGTGTAGTTGAGAAACACATTTAAGACTATGTCAAAGAAAGAAATGTACAAGTTACAAACATTAGAATGTATCACGGGAAATATGTGAGAATAATATTAGCAGAATGTGATTCTGAAAAAGTTGAAGCTTAATGATGGCCTAATGATATTGAGGTTAGAAGAGTGAGTGGGACAAAAAACTTAGAGAAACGAAGACAGGAAATTCAAAACAGACGGGCAAATAGACAACGCTACAGACGTAGATCATGGAACTTTGACGCAAACGACCACAACTGTTATGGGACAGAAATGACAGGGGCAGAGATGGATGGTCAGATATCGACAATTAGTGTTAGCGGAGGCCTTCTAGCTTGCAAAATTATTGTAAACTGCATACGTTGTTTAACTTCTTAATATGGTTTTTAAATATACTTTGTTGGAATGTTAGAGGCATTATGTCGTCGGCGAACAACCCGCTGTCCAACTTATTGCGCAATCACAATATTGGCATAGCTTTCATAAGCGAACATCAATTGTTCGTGCACTCAATTTCATTTCTAAATAGTATCCACCCAGACATTTTGGCTTATTCCACAGTGAATCAATCTGATGACCCATATAACAAGGCAAGATGTGGGAAAGAGGGTACAGCGATACTGTATAGAAAATGTTTTAGATATAATGTTTCTATGCTACAAAATATACAAAATGAAAAAATTCTCGGGGTAGAAGTTAGGTTCCAACATTCGACGCCAACATACATATTTAGCGTATATATGCCATCAGAAAACATAATAGAGCATTATAGAGACTGTTTTAGCAATCTACAAGCTCTGTCGTCGTTTTACTCAACTCAATGTGACGTTATTATAGCAGGAGATTTCAATGGCCAATTACTAGGCAGTAACGGTGCTATACCAGACACAGGTTGCACATTGAAATCAAAGATTATTTCTAATTTTGTAACGGCAAATGGTTTGCTCCCTAATAATGAGATGAACATAACAACAGGCCCAAAGTACTCTTTCATCCCGACTAAAGTGATGCTAGATCATATACTTATTGAAAAATCAATGGTAAACCGTATACGAAAGTCATTCGTTATGGAAGAACGTCATATATTTACATCGGACCATCTACCGTTGTTTTTGCAAATAGATTTACACGAAATTGGTATACATAATATATCTCTTAAACGTTCTGTAGCGTGGAACAAATGTACTGCTGAGCATATACAATCGTATCAATACCATATCGCTAACAATATAGACATTGACTATTTAGAAAACGAAATGCGTACTCCAGATGAAGTGTACGACGTTATCGCAAACGCCATCCATTCGGCATCCTCTGTACTACCTAAAAGTAAATTTAATAATAACGCAAAACCGTATTGGACGTATGAGGTTAAGACAGACCACAATGAATCACGACGATTTAGGCGACAATGGATAGAAGATGGGAGGCCCAGAGGACCCCAGTATGAATCGTATAAAACGTATAAAAGTGCTAAGAACACTTTTCTTTGACTGCAACGAATTGCGTCCGACAAGTACCTAAATCATTCTTGAACGCGCGGCCGAATTAGATTATTGACTGTTTTGGAGACTCTTAAGGGGCAAAAAAGATAAACCTGTCGAGATATGTTCAGAAATTATTGAGAATGGTAATACACCGAAGCAAATATAGCTATCGAGTTTGGTCAATACTTCAAATATGTTTTTATGCTCGTCGATAACAAGGAGGGACCGCTGTCACAAAAAAATAATTCTAACCTCCGTCAACACAGTACAAAACAAATGAGAGAATTCGGATAAATTATTGAATCTCAAGTAACTGAGTCCAATATTTCGAATATTACTAAGCAACTAATGAAAAGAAAAAGTTCTGGAATAGATAACGTATTAAATGAACATGTAATATATGGAGGAATGCATCTAAATACAAAGATAGCTATATTGTCAACAGAATTCTGTTGTATGAATGCATCCCAATACCATGGAAAACCAGTATTCTCGTCCCGATATATAAAGGGAATGGCAAGAATAAGTCTGAACCAAGTAGTTATAGACCGGTCGCGCTCTTATCATGTTTTAACAAAATGTTCGAAAAACTGTTCCTAGAAAGGTTCAATACTTTCTTGGAGACAAAAGTTACTCGATTTCCATGCCTGCAACAGCAAGGATTTCAAAATTGGTTTAAGCTGTATAACTACGTCTTTCAATCTCCAAGATACTATGTTTTACCAACTCGAACAGAAAAGTAAAGTTTACATAGCGTTCCTCGATATAAAAGGGGCATATGACTGGGTGTGGCACAATGGGCTTCTAGCCAAAATTGGCGACTTAGGAATTACTGGTAAGCTCTGGCACATCTTAAAGGAAGCGTATACTAACCTTAAATGTGTGGTACGAATACACGAAATGTTTCCAGATCCGTTTGACATCCAACGTGGAGTACGTCAGGGAGAGGTCCTCTCTACATAGATCTATCTCGTTTACGTCGACGAATAACTGCAAACGTTGGAAACTTCCAAATTTAGCGCTAGGGTGTTATCAGTTAAAAGTGGGACTCCAACATTCGCAGATGATATAACTCTTATAGCACTTACCCTGGTAGGTCTGCAACATTTGCTTGACATTGTTTACATATATTCCCAAATATGGAAGTTTACCATAAGCGTAAACAAATAACTTATTATGAAATACCCCCTTAAAATAACAGATGATGCACTCACTAGAAATGAGATTTGGAAATGCGACCATTGAACAAGCAACCCGTATAACTCATTTAGAAATAAGACAAGACTCAAATAATAAGTCAACACAAAGAATAACAGAGCGATGCCAAAAGGCCAGACATTCGTTTTTCGCTATGATAGGGCTTGGAGTTCGTCCTCTGGGCCTAAACCCATTGACTTCAGCAAATTTATACAGGAAAATCATCATACCAACCGCACTTTATGGCTGCGAATTATGGAATAATATGACAAAATCAGACGTCGATATGTTAAATATGTTACAACATTTTATTGTGAAAAAGATTCAGGTATTTCATACACGTACTCGGTCAGATATGTGCGAACCAATGTTGGGTCTTATACGTCTATCCGCAGGGGTAGATAAAAGAAAACTTGTATTTTTGCATAAGATTTTAACACTGAATAGTGAGACGATATGTCAGAAGGTATTTTAAAGACGTTATTTCATGTATCTTACACATACGAGTGATAACCAACAAGATGTTATTCCCGATATATGCAAATTGTTAGATACATATGATTTGCTAGGCATTATTAATGATTTGTTACGAGATGTAAATTCTCTGCCAAGTAAACAGGTATGGAAGAAAAAAGTGCATACCGCCGTTATCGCCAAAGAAACGAATCTATGGCGCGAAAGACTAAACGCAGATCAAGACTTTGCATACTTCGAAATCTTACATACAGAAATACGGCCCGCGATAATATACGAGTTGTTGCGCAACCATTGTTCTCTATATATCGTAGATCTCGTTGCCTTGTTATGATCAAGATCAATCATTCTGTAAGATAAAACATATATAAACTGTTCAAGTGTACACCAAGACACAATGTCTCAAGTCCTTTTAAAGTGTACGACTAGTAGAAATGTGAGAGCCGCGTTGCTTAACGACCTGAAACTTATTTGTGGCACGGTATTCACTAACGAGTTAAGTTTGATGGACGAAACCTGATTTACTCTGAAAATCTCGGTGCGGATATAGGTATTTCACTCTGTCGAAGCGTCCAAGACGCGTTTTTAAAACGATGTTTTAAATATGCATTTGATTGTAAATCTTTATTCTATAAATAAATTGCTCTTGCAGTAATATGAATGCAGAAAAGTAAGATTGCCTAAAACATAGCATTAAAAGTACTCAATGTAAAGAACACGTTGACTATAAACGTACCCATAATGACCCGAACCGTTAATGGTGGAAAAAAAACGTCCCCGTGCCCTTCCTTCTTAAATTTTCGATTTCGTGATTAATGCCGGTCAAAACGGGAATATACAACGAATGATATGGAAACTATCACAGTCGCATTATAGCGACAGGATTATATGGCCCACTTTTACGTAGGTGAGCGCGTAACCTAGTAAATGGATGCATAAATGAGTATGCGTATGTATGCGTACATGTATATATGTTTGTTTGTGTGCGAGTATGGGTGTTCATGTGCGTATTTATATAATAGTTGTTCCCTTTGTCACGTTTTAAATGCTATTTTGAACTTATATATTTGCCATAATGTCATTACTCGATATGTCTCACCATAATTGTAGTATGATAATCTCCCAAGTGGAGGAAATAAAGTTAATCATCATCATCATCACTAGTATTTACTGATTACTTAATACAAGAATGTTGCTAGTATTTACTGATAACTTAATACTAGAATTGTCGCAAGATGATCCTAGTGGTTTGGGCTAACTCAGGAAAGAATCAATGACGGTGAATTCATTTACATAAGTTTAATGCAACTTTTAAAATATGTTAAATATATATACAATTATCAAACAAACAAGCGAATACACAGATGAAATTTGAAAAGACTGTTCTCATGAACGTTTAAGACGTTCTTAGTATTATCACAAATACTGAATGTGTCGACTGATTATATACGACACTAAAGTGTTGTTAAAGTTATAACAATGTTGATCTATGATCTAGCGCGATAACTGTGATGCGCGAGAGCTCATGCATATGATGATGCGCGAATCCAATGGGTGATTGTCATCAAATGCCTTCTATAAGGGTTGATGATGCGATATAATGATGGTGAACCTCTACTGAGGTTTTGTGGATGATGTTCCTCCAGTGAGGACTGATAACGGGCCCACCTCGTGTCCCGGGGGTTGTCTATTCTATAACCTGTCCATGTTGCACACGTACGGGGACCGTCTCCACCGCTCTTAACGTTATATGTTGATTCTAGTGTCGAATCACCTAATAGGCTTACACACCCTAGAGGCTTAGCTCCACTCCGGGAGGCTTATATCCAAACCTGGATGGCTTATATCCAAACCTGGATTGCTTAGGCTGTAATTATACATACGTTTTAGATGTCGGTTGATAAACATAACCATCTTGCATAATTATCATTACCCAAACAAATCATTATTTATGTATGTCAGCTGTACTAATGATGAGTAGCAATGTATACATATTCTTCAACGCCATGTATACGCCATGTACGTCGCTGTTAACCAATGCCCCTAATACATGTAATATACAACGTTATAAAATCACTTGTATATTACACTCACTGAGTTATGCATGCACACATGTATGTCAACTAATGCCCATATTATACAACGCTATTTATACGCGTCGGAACTTTTATACTAGTCACTCATCTCATTGTTACCTAATGCACCTAATATACAATGTTATCAATTCAATCGTGTATTAAAATCACTGAGTTATATGCCAAAGTTAACTAATGTACCTATTATACAACGTTATCAAATTAATATTGTTTTACAATTAATGATCAATTACAATAATTACATCTAATAAAGTAACTTCAATATCATATGCTAGTGTCAAGTTAATGTTTGAGAAACATCAAAGCTAACCGGATGTCGTAACCGGCAACCGAGATGGCGCCGCCCACTGAAAACAAATGTACGATAAAAGTTAATAAAATAAATACTGACCACATATTGTCTGTGAATTTCGCCGTCCAACTCCCGCTCCAAACAAAGCAACTATCAAGCAATCCCAGCCAAAACTAGAAGACAATGGATTTTATAGCAAACGTTACGCCCAAATCATTATTTCCCCCGTTCAGTCCGTGACATACGTGGCTAAATTCGCAGTATTAAATTCTACACGAGAGGACCCTTACACAATATTGCCTTTTAAGGAGATAGACCTATACTTTTACATGCATTAGCACCTCAATAAAGTAATTAAACGGCCCTTCCGGACACCCTATGGCGGCCACTTAAAATGTGCACGGTTTTATGTGTTACCTGAATATATCATGAACATTGTGAATTTGGTTCAACTAAACAATGGATTAGGGTGTAACTAACAGGTGCTTACAAGGGCTGTGTACGACCAATACGCTCTACCCGTGATATTTTGTGACAAGAATATTACTATTACGTACTGATAACTTAATACTAGAATGTTACTAGTATGTACTGATAACTTAATACCAGAATGTTACTAGTATGTACTGATAACTTAATACTAGAATGTTACTAGCATGTACTGATAACTTAATACTAGAATGTTACAAGTATGTACTGATAATTTAATACTAGAATGTTACAAGTATGTACTGATAACTTAATACTAAACTTTTACTAGTATTTACTGATAATTTAATACTAGAATGTTACTAGTATGTACTGATAACTTAATTCTAGAATGTTACTAGTATGTACTGATAACTTAATACTAGAATGTTACTAGTATTTACTGATAACGTAATACTAGAATATTACTAGTATTTACTGATAACTTAATACTAGAATGTTACTAGTATGTACTGATAAATTAATACTAGAATGTTATTAGTATGTACTGATAACTTAATACTAAAATGTTACAAGTATGTACTGATAACCTAATACTAAAATGCAAAGCAGACAAACAATATATTTATATTAAAATTGATGATGGATGATTCATTTTAAGTGCCAATGAGTCAGTCATATTTCATTTCTAGTTTTAAAATACATTTATAATTGGATTGATCTAAAACAGATTTATGTTTTAAATTAAAAGAAACATATTATAGTAGGTGCATATCTTTGTCTTTCTTTTGTAATACCTATCTACTTTTGCAACTTGATGTCAATTATGTTCTCTTGTTAAGTCCTAAAGCTCTATTCAAAGGGCGTTGGAGAGACGAATTCACCACAGATGTATATCAGAAAAATCTATTAACAATTTTCATTGAGGAGGTTCATTGTGTGGAACAACGTTTGTTTAGTGCTCTTTGGCGGCCGTAAATGTTGCCCCGACTATAAATCAGTAATGATATTACTTATTGGTCCTGTGAGATCATCAAGCCCATTATTTGTGGCTTAAAAGTAGAATATCGCTTAAGCCGGTGCTAGGAGATGTGAGAGGTGTTGCACTTTGCATTACCTGCCATGAACAGACTCAATGAACATACTCTGTTACTTGTATCTCTTGTTTGTGTTTGTTACTTAAAAGGAATCCCATTTTCAGTATTTATTGACATTCATACTAGCGTTTGTTAGTGCTGTGTGGCAGCCGTAAAAAGTTGCCCCGACTACAACTACTTACTGGTCCTTTGGGATCATCAAGTCCATTATTTGTGGCTTAAAAGTAGAATATCGCTTAAGCCGGTGCCAGGAGGCGTGAGAGGTGTTGCACTTTAAATTTCATGTCATCAACAGACTCAATAAAACCGAGTCTGCTACTTGTATCTCTTGTTTGTGTTTGTTGCTTCCAAGAGATCCCCTTTTCAGTATTTATTGACATTCACAATAGCGTTTGTTTCGTACTGTGTGGCTTTAAATCAGTAGTGTTATTACTTACTCGTCCTTTGGGATCATCAAGCCCATTATTTTTGGCTTAAAAGTAGAACATCGCTTAAGCCGGTGCTAGGAGGCGTTAGAGGTGTTGCACTTTGAATTTCATGTCATGAACAGACTCAATAAAACCGAGTCTGCTACTCTTATCTCTTGTTTGTTACTTCCAAGGGATCCCCAGTTCAGTATTTATTGCTATTGTTTGCAGTATACAGTTTTGTTTGAATGTTGTAAAAAAGTAGACAAACGTGTGTGTGAGCTTGTTCGATAAACCATGCATGAATTAAATCAAGTGATTTTGAATTGTTTTCTCTTATTTGTGTATGCTTACTGTTTAACATGTTATTCTATGGGCACACACAAGTGCATTACTTTTTCGACAACTTCAGGATATTAAATTGAAACGATTAATTAAGATTAATTTACAAAGTATTAGTATATTATATTGTTTGCATAATCTCCTGAGTTATGCAAGACTTCCTTACTCAACATGATCTGTTCTAAATGGTAATATAGCAATTTAGGCATTTTTTGTTTTCTTCTTTATCTATGCACCCAATCAAGGATATACTATTTCCCCAACAGAATATCTGGATTCATAAGTGGTATGTCATATGATTGCTGTTAAATTTGCTAGTATTTCAGTTAGATGCTGCTTGTGTAAACAATTGTAGCAATAGAAGGGGATAGATGCATATCTTACCACATCTGTGTTATTACCCTATACTCATATTTAAAGGTCCCCGGGGATTCGGGCATTGCATTGTACAAAATGTGGGGGAGAGGGTGGGGTGGGGCGTTTGTTATATGAGGCTATGATTTTAGTCTACTGGCCAAGCCAGCAGGGCTTATGCGATAGCATTTCGTCTGGCAGCGTTTGCATTGACTTCTAGCACTTCCTTTGAAACCTCTGGGCCGATTTTAGTTAAATTAACTACGGATGCTCCTGAGTTGGATGGGACTTTACAAACTATGTTTACACCATTTATTTTTTGACATTGAAGATGGCCACCATTGCTAAAAGAAGCCAAAACCTTAAACCCAAGGGGTCAAATGTTTTACATTGTCTTATATTATTATATAGGGAAAAACGTCTTTGGACATTCTGTCATCAATATTGGACGCTATGTTGGAAGTCTCGTAGAATCTCTCAATATCTCGCAAAAATCGCTCCACTCCAGGGGTCACATGTTTTACACATGGAAACAAATTAAAAGATGTTCTTCTCTGAAACCACATTGATACACTTACTGAGCATGAACAACCATCCAAATAGCATCGGCCCCAGAGTCCTTCCCCACCTCCTGTGTCATAACTTGGAAACCGTTGAGAATTCCACCAAATTTGTACATGCAGTAAATCAAGAGAGGCCCTATTCTTTTTACATATTATCTCTAAAATGGTTGGGTTGGAGTTTAGGTGTGGTGTGTTAAAGTAGGATTTCAAGTCAGGCTTCTGGTAAGTGTATTTTCTCTAAACTTACCTCATAGTATGTAAAAAAAAAATCAAAAAAAATCTGGTCTCTTATAAGTACCCCACTTTTGAAAAAGGGGAGATGGCGGTGTTTATTAGAGAGAATCACTTCTACGGAGTATATGGTATAGGACTTTGGTAGGTTCCTTTTATGCTTCTGAAATGGTGGACCTTCTTCTGAGATACTGTGAACTAGTAGTGTGTGTCAATCCACCTGTCTGTAACAACATCAATGTGCTCCACTCATCCATCTGGCATTGTGTCCCAGTTTTTGTATTGCCATGAACTACTTTAAATGCTCTTTACTTAATTTCAAAATAATTGATTTCCAAGAGATAATAACACCAAGACAAAATCTAAATAAATACACGTTTTATTCGTAATTAACATGTTTAAGACACAATGAACAGCATATTATAGCCACTTACTGATGTAAATGATGATAACCGATAAACATATGCCTTATGTAGATGTTTGCACTCGTCTTATGCATGTAAATGTGTAAAACAGACATCAAGAATGCTGTTTACCTTTTAACATATGGCATTATATAATACATTATTTACAATGAAACATATAATGGTGGAAGACAAAAGTTCAACACTACTTTTTGTACATAGATCTAGCTTGAAGTAAATGTATGTTATTTTATACTATAACATATCTGTAAACTTCATCATGACATAGGGTGTTCTTCTTTTTCACTTATACATTTTGATCCAAGATTAGGCCAATACTCTTTTATTAATTGTTTTACCGATTTGTTCAACGAAAATGCAAGGTAGGATGTGGGTAAAAATTAAAAATTGAAAGGATAAATAGATTTCATTTGCAAAAAGTCCATGATATATCGTCAAAGTAACAATGAATTGGAAAAGTAAGTACCTTTTGGTGGATATAAACTTTGACAAAATTAAAAATTGAAAGGATAAATAGATTTCATTTGCAAAAAGTCCATGATATATCGTCAAAGTAACAATGAATTGGAAAAGTAAGTACCTTTTGGTGGATATAAACTTTGACATTTTAAAGTCAGAGGCAATATCTTTTTGAAAACACAGCACAATTTATTTTCAGTTTTGCCAAATTTTAGGGTCGGCAATCCTAAAAACCTAAAAACAAAGACTGGCCTAAGTATCTCCCATTTAGTTAAATGAGAAGTTTTCATATAAACTTTAAGAATATTGCAAAGAACAAGACAGCACGTTATTAAATAAACATTCTGGAACTAAAGTGTTAAAACATGCAAACAAATGAATGAAAATACAATTGTCATTATAATGAAATAAACGTTTTAAATTGTCAAATTACCGCCCTTTGAATTGATTTTTTTTACTTACTAAACCTACTTTATCAGTATATATACTCAGCAAAAATAGAAAGTTTCCACTTTGTTTTCCTGCAAAATCTGAGATTGTAAGAAAGAATTAACAACTGTGGCATGATTTTCTTTTAATAACATCTTTGTTTGACATTCACACAAAATTTCACCGACAAATACCGAACATTAAACAAATAAATCACAGTTTAAAAACATAGGTGTGAAAAAGAAATTAAGAAACCTTAACAAATGTTAAGGTTAACGACAATAGCACAGATTCAGCAGTCTAAGTCTATTCAAATAAACAGAAAAAAGCGACGTCGCATGCTTCTGACGTTTTGTTAATTTCGTTTTATTATTTGGTATAGTTCGATAAAATTGTGTGTGAACATCTAACAAATATGCTATTAAAGGAAAATCGTGCTACAATTGCTAGTTCTTTCTTACTGTCTCAGGTTTTGTACCTATGTTTTTAAACTGTGATTTATTTTTTTATTATTCGGTATAGTCCGATGAAATTCTGTGTGAGTTTCACACAAACATGTTATTAAAAAAACAACGTGCTACAATTGCTATAGTTCTTTCCTACTGTCTCAGATTTTGCAGGAAAACAAAGTGTATTTTTACTGAGTATATAGTGTTTGAACATATATTTTTTAACAGTATCAAAATATTAAATTTTCAAACTTATTATCATAGGTTACTTGGCTCTATGCTTTAAACATATTTTATTGCCATATATGTACAAGTACAATGCAATCGGTCGGGCCACAAGTGCTACCCACATTAGTTACGGCCCTTCCCTATAATGGAGTTTTAACAAATATAATGAATGGCAATTGCTATTAACACGTATCAATAAAATGGATTAACTACAACATGACATGTAGTAGAACATGTTAAGATAATAAGAAAATAGAAATAAAAAAATAAAAAATACAGGAAAAGTAGAAGTGGAAGATAGAATAATGCAACACATGTGACATTGCTCGGGATGATCAGACAGATAAAATGTAATGGCAAACCTAAGTTACTTGGCTCTGAACATGTTATATATCAAAATGTTCAATTGCAAGGTTTGTTACCTACATACCTGTGGCTTTTGCAGTTCTTTATTAATATGTATCTATTCCCGCACCCTAAATACTTTCTCTGTGATAAAAACATATAATTATACAATTGTTGTAAAGATATGTTTCTATTTAAAATATTGATCAATGTTTTGAAAAAAAAACATGGAAAACTTCACACTATTTCTCCTCATTTAGAAAACTTAACAGAGCTATGGGATGATATATGGGTATTACTAATACTAGTGTATATATACAAGTGTGTTATCATCTTATACATTGCTATTGATAAAAAATAAAATTCATTTATTTACTGCAACAACATTTTGAAACAATCCGCTTCTCTAAAGTTGCAGAGGAATTTTCAGTGTCAGATGCCCAATGGTGACAAAAATTTGAACTATTTTATATCTTTTGAGAGCAGACATATATAAAAGCAATCTTTGTAAATATAAGAACTCCAATTCACAACAACTGTTTGAAAAATAACATAAATAACAATTAAAATGCAATACATTATAATCAAAATCATTAGAATAAACATGTATGCATATCTTAGTATATATATATATCAGAACAAAAAATAAAACTATCCCTCTGCATTATCATAAATAATGTTTGTTTTTAATATATGCTCGTTTGAAAAACAGGACTCATGATGGTATTAGGCTGTTATTGCTTTTGGGTCAAAGGTCAAGATCGCCATACCGCCGCAACGAGGGCCTGCTGGAAAAGTTCAACACCAACCTTAAAAAACCTTCTGCGACTAGGCATATCACAACCCTCATTTTATGGAGATGTGGTCTATAAACTTCGAAAGTTAAAGGGGTCTGACGGGTTTCCTGACCGCTTTACAATTTAATCAGGAAGTTCGTCAGAAAAGGATATAACCCTTTGGTTTTACAGCCCACTGCATGTTTAATGATTGACGCCTCTACAGTCAGTCATTGCGCTTCACTTTTCACTTGTGCGATGACTGGACTACCTCTTGGGACTCTATGATTGTACCTACTGAAACCCCAACTAATGGAGGTAGGTGCATGAGCTTTCGTCCCTCGGGTTTTCTGGTCGTACCCTAGATTGGTTTTCTCTTTAGCTTCAACTACTATGGTTATTCAGTACGATTCTGGATACATCCTGAGATGTTGATTATTTTGTATGTGTTTCTTTAGCTAGTTTCTCTGGATGTGGACTTTATTGTTAGAGAATTCCTTTTGATGGGATGTAGTTTTGTTAACACTGTCTTGTCTATTTGGGCGCTGAAGACAGGATACTAGCGAAGATTGTGCGCATATAAAATCGATTCAAGCTAACTAGTAGGCTGTATTGCCTACTGACCGTTCCAAGTCGGTTACCCTGTCTTCACCACCCTTTCTGTTGTTTTTCGTCTCTTTGATTGTATTTTCAAGTCCTTGATTGCAGTAAAGTGCGGAGCTACGATGCCATTGCGTTCGGACGCTGTGGTTTCTATAGGACCCAAATGTCATGAAATTTCCCTTGGTCAGAATAGGGACCCTATTGCCTTTAGGGTCAGTAGGTCATAGGTGAAGTTCACCATGACCTTATAATAGACATGTGAATTCAGCTTGATAACTCCAGAAGTATAACACCCACACTCAGATAAATATAACTAAAATAGTTACTTATCTTTTGTACACATTAATTACCACATTTGAATTTGAAGGGCATCTTACACACTAACTGCAGTGCTTTTGTTTAAACATAACAAAAAACATGTACGCTGATTTAAAAACAAAGCTACCACATTGCTTTATTTGATGTTCTTCTTCATTGCGAGCACCTGGAACAAATTCCTGCAGGTGGGTTAGAATAACCACCATATCATTCATTTTGTTTTCATTGTTTGTAAGAATTCCAAGAGGCAGCTGTAAAATTAGAAACAATTATTACAAAGTCATCGTTTCATTTGGTGTCATCAGATCACGCTAATTTAATTGATGTCAACTTCATTTAATGTCTTTAAAGGGACACATGGCAAGTTTGAAGCGTTTATCAAACACGTAAATTAGCGTCTCAATGTATTTATCCAGTATCGTTTTGACTTGAAAACTGCTTGCATATATTATTGAGTAAAATTTTGAGTTTTAATTTTTTTCACCTTATTCTAAAATAAATTTAACCAATTATTTGTGCAATATAATCACCAGTTAGTAATACGCAAAGGTAATTTCATTTACACTATTTTTATTATTAATGATTTGAGCAAATGCAAGTTATTTGAATAAATTACGGGGCGTCACAAGTTTTTTAAAACAATCAAGATTGTTGTGTGTCCCTTTAAATAAATGGGTTAATTAGTAATTAACGGATTATTACAATAATTTCCCATCACTAGGGTTAATGCTTTTCCCATCGTGCTTTTTTTCTACAATACTGATTCGTGACTTTATTTCTTTAGTATGCAAACATTATAAATGGTGATTCTACTGTTTAGGTTGTGTTGACAGTTTAATATACAAAGTCATGTTTAATTCAAATAATACACTGAACCAAACAAGTAACGATACATACTTTAGGCCCATATAAAACGTTAATACCGTTTACAAATGGGTGTAAATTAACTTTATTAGTTTTTTGGTTGAACGTCCTACACTGTATTTTGACAATTTTCGATTGTGTTACAATAAAAATACAATCCATGGATGTTTTTGTTTTATTTGCACGTGCTAAACAGGAAATGTATGATACCGTACATCTACAAACACACAAATATCGGTGTTACACAGATATTGTACCTGTATTTAAAGAAACCGTAACAAATTCGACATATTTCTTCTACTATTATGCCGAGACTAAATCAAAATCAACGGCTTATAGCCATTGGAATGCTAGCAACCAACGTACGTCACGCTAACGTCGCCGCTCACTTTGGTGTGTTTAGGATCACTATAACTCTTTTATTATGTCGTTACCGAGCACATGGTAGGGTTGATGACCTCACTCGATCGGCAGGCCACGTGAGACGACCCCTGCACAGGACCGTCACATTAGGACGTCACATTACGTGACCGTTTTCTGATGGCTACTAATACTGCCGCCGTAACGCCTGGGCGAACCAACAACAAAATCAGTGCTCAGACCGTCCGAAACAGACTTGCAGAGAGAGGATTGAGAGCCAGGTTTCCATACTACTGACCGATATTGACTCAACATCACCGCGCGTTACGGCGTCAGTGGGCAGGTAGATATCGCAACTGGACGAGGAACCAATGGAATACCATACCTTTTACGGATGAATATCGATTTTGTTTTAGGCGTGGGGACGTGAGAGCTAGGGTGTATCGGAGGCGCGGTGAGCGCTATGCTGACGTCTGTGTATACGAGATTGACCGTTATGGTGGCGGAAGCGTATTGGTGTGGGTAGCATATCTTGACAGGGCAACGTTATCGCGATGAAATTGTAGTCCCAGTTGTAATCCATTCTTTAACGTTCACAGAAACGTTACGTTGTTGCAACAAGGCAACGCTAGGTGTCACACAGCTCGTATACGTCGTGATTACCTAAACCAACAGCACATTAATGTCCTACCATGGCCAGCCTTCTCCAAAGACTTGTCCCCAATCGAGCATTCCTGGGCGCACTGGACCGTCGGATTAGGCGACTTCAACCACAGACTTTGGCACAGTCGGAGACCTTATTACTTCAGGAATGGAACGCTGTACCCCAATGTCAAATCTAAAACCTAATAAGCTCAATGCGGAGGAGATGTACCACAGTATTAAACGCGCGCGGGTACATACAACAACAACAACAATTTAATTATTTAATAAAAATCGGTATCTTTGCTTACAAAACAGACCATCTGTACTGTCACTAAAAATAAAACTATATCAAAATAAAGATTATCATTTAAACTATTTAGAACCGTTTGCAGGTGTGTTCAGTTTCGTCGTTATGCGATATATTTACATTCATAAAACGCATGTTCGACATATTTTGAGAATTTTATATAAAACATATAGGGACAATTGGTGATGTATTTTAAATCATTTTAACATAAAAATATAAAATAACGCAGTAAATACGTATTTGTCACATCCGCTTATCTTCAATATAACAAAGTGATGAACAAGAAACACACATGCTGCATGTGGCAACTTGGATTCATTGTTTCTGACAGTTTCTAACATCTAGGATAAAGACCGAGTCTATCACCTACCAGAATTAAGAGGTGTGTCAAATTTCTGGTCAGTAATTATTCAGTTGATCATGTTTATTTTGACGATACTTTATCAAAATTATGAATGGATACAAGTAGATCTAGCGTCGTCTTTTTTTTTCAGCTACATAAAACTGGTAACACCATTTAATTTCTCGACCAATACGTATTTTTTGTATCTGAAACCATCCCACGGCACATCTTTCACCATCCCACAGCACATCTCTCACCATCCAACCGCACATCTCTCACCATCCAACCGCACATCCTTCACCATCCCACCGCCCATCTCTCACCATCCCACCGCACGTCTTTCAAACCCATATATACATACCATCAACACGTCTTTTGTGTATCTGAAACCATCCCACCGCTCATCTCTCAAACCCATATATACATACCATAAATACGTATTTTGTGTATCTGAAACCATCCCACAGCACATCTCTCAAACTCATATATACATACCATAGATACGTATTTTGTGTATCTGAAACCATCCCACAGCACATCTCTCAAACCCTTATATACATACCATACATACGTCGTTTGTGTATCTGAAACCATCCCAGAGCACATCTCTCAAACCCTTATATACATACCATACATACGTCGTTTGTGTATCTGAAACCATCCTACCGCACATCTCTCAAACCCATATATACATACCATACATACGTCGTTTGTGTATCAGAAACCATTCCACCGCTCATCTCTCAAACCCATATATACATACCATAGATACGTAGTTTGTGTATCTGAAACCATCCCACCGCTCATCTCTCAAACCCATATATACATACCATACATACGTCGTTTGTGTATCTGAAACCATCCCACAGCACATCTCTCAAACCCATATATACATTACTCAACACTCTCATTTCAGTTCGCGATCATCAGAAATATATACTTTCATTTATTAATAAAAACAATTAGCTTGCTAATTCAATGTTATCTAGTTTTTATTTAAAAACGAAATAAAGAATAAAACTTGACAGTAATTATTTAGGTTTGCTAGCTCTATAGTCTCTGTATAGAGAATATCATGTTAGTTCCTGAAAAAAAAAGTCCGAGGCTGTGCCGTGGGCTTCATTTTGTTCGTGCCGAACCTGATAAACTGGATACGATCAGGCACTAACATGATATTCTATTTATCATGTTGATCGTTTAAAATCACTTAATTTGCATTTTTCCAACATTTGTTCCGTTCAAAACTATCCAGACGTCATTAAAAAAGATGCTGATGTCATCAAAGAAGTGCAACTGACGGGATCGATAGTAACTGTCGAGATAAGGTTTTATCTTAGGCACCCTGTTTCTCGGCAGAATTGTGCAAATCGACATGATAAAGTAAATACGTTACGTCTAAATTGGCCTCGCCTCCCACTGCTGAGGGTTCGAATCCCACTGGGACCTCAAACTGTCAAGTGAGAAAGTGTCGATGGAATACAGTAATGGTTCTACCAGAAAAAAATGGAGTGGTCACTCTCTATCACAAAATAATCGACCGTCATATGTAGCCTAAAATGTGCTGAAAATGACGTAAACGCATTTAAACGATCTATATCATGTATATAGAGAAACAAATTGGTACACCCAGTTGATGGTTCCAAAACGAGTACTGTTTTAAAGGGACATATGGCAACCTTGAACTCATTATCAATCATTAAAATTAGCCAATCGATTTATTAATCCAGTATCATTTCGACTCTTAATCTGCTTGCATATATTTAAAAACGATTTTAAGTTTTCAACTTTTCTTCAATATTCTTCCATAGGTTTCGATATATTATTTGTGAAATGATATCAACAGTTAGTAATTTATCCGATTCTTATAATTAATATATTAATATTGATGGTTGAACACATGTAATTTATCTAGAAAAACTAACGGGACGTCGCGTGTGTTTAGAAAATCAAGATTGCCGTGTGTCCCTTTAACGTGTTAATTATTGTTTGCATATTCCAGCAGCGTCTACACAAGCAAGAGAATGCTGGGATACCACGTGGTACAACAGCAGCCATCCTTCAAAAACAAACAGGTAAATGCATATATTTTTAAATTTCTATATAATTCGAAGAATGTATTTAAATAAATCACACATGATGTAATACTGCAAGGTGTAGGCGTGTAAGTCCCAGAAACACTCATACACGTTTATAACCTTGAAGTATTTAATTTCCACCCGCTTTAATATAACCCGCTTTAATATATACTTAAAGGAAAAAGGTATATAAATGTGGAGCAGAAAATATAGCATTCAAGGACCACATTGAACAACCAACACTCACAGAAACAAACAACAACTACAGAGATTATTAACAGGCAAGATATGACATCACACCAGGGTTGAAAAAAGGGCTACCACCTTGGAACGGTCAGTGCGCTCTGTATTTTGTGAGTTAATTACATACTTTATAACATTCATATGTGATATATGAATTGCCATATTCCGGATAATTTACATTTACCTTCTTTGCACTTTTACTGCTAGTTTATTACAATTATCTCTGTGTTACTGTTTATATTAAATACGTGTATGTAACTTTCTTCTTCGCCAAACTTTTATTTAAAAACCTACAGAATATCGCCCTACAGATTTTGTCGTCGAAATGATTTTTATCAAAACAATTCTTAGTTAAGAAAATAAACTTGATATATGTTTTTTTTTGTTGTTGTTGTCTTTTTACGTTTAGTTAGGGTTTAACCCTACTAAGCCGGCGTATTCAATATGTTTTATAGCATTTAAGAATGAGCCTATACTTTTTCTTATTTTATAAAACATAGGTTTTAACCTTAAAATAATAGTAGTCAATCTTAAATTGCGGAAGTAAATTAACCAAGACTGCGAAATGTATATTTCAGCTCTTTCAATATCACTAAGCTGGGTAGATTTATGAAGCGATTTAACTGGACCCGTGTTACTATGTTTAGACTAGACTAGAGTATGTGTGTCTTGGATTAAACCAATTTGATACTTGATGAAGTTCTGTATTTAAAGTACTGATTGCATGACTTTCACGAGACTATATTGATTTGTTTTGCTAAGAAGAAGTTGAACGTTTCATTAATTATTAATGCTGCTATCCATCGTTTTTTTTACAAAGTTTATTTATAAGATGAACACCGGGCTTGATCGGTGTTGCATCCTACATTACCACTCACTAAAGCAAGGACCATCGCCCTTGTGTTGATTATCCGATAGTCAATCGTGTCTTACTCGTCCGAGCTTTCATCAATATGAAGACGTGAGAATCATGGCTTATATGATAGTATGTAACTGCCACAGAGCCATGATTCCATGCCTTGAAAGATAGGTAGGACCCTGTACCGACCCTAATATGCGTTTATCATGCGAGGTTTATGAAGACATCATGCAATGCCTGCATAAACAACCGCGTATTTCAACCCACCAGAGAGAAGTATATCTCGCCGATATATTTTTGCACGACTATCCATGTTTCATCTGACATATTTCTTGAATTTTGACTCGCGCTGTGTCGTTTCGTATAAAAATGGATTAAGTTCCCAAATACGGAACGACACAGCGCGAGATATTTCAAAAGGTAAACATTTTAGAAAATATGATGTAAACACGTATGAAATGACCAATTTAAAACGTGAGATTAACAGTTTCCTATAATACAGCGCAATAATTAAAGATTATAATTTACAACAAGTCTTAAAACTACATAAAGTAATCCCAAAGTTAAAAATAGCTGTCACGCAGAGCAAATCGGCGATATGTACACATTATATATCTTTGCAATACAATGCGATTTATTTTAACGCCTAGTTTAAGATAGCTATTCCACGCGCGTCATCATAGTTGGGAAATACCTTCTTTGAGTCGTTTATTTTATATCTTTATATAATTTATGTTGGTGTTTTATGCTGATTTATTTTATTTTTATCAATGAAATACATACACAATGCATTAGGACAATTTTAAAAATAATATCAATACTGATGTACTTTCTTTAATAGGATAATTATATAGGATTATCTTTTAAAACATATTATGTATAGTTTTCCGTCAGATAAAATCAATTTTAATAATTATAAAACATTAATATACATGTTTTTCCTGGCATTACGTTGTCCAAGTATTAACTTTTATACCCCATCCATACCCTTCTCTAAGAAGCGAAAACGGGGTTGGCTGGGTATGGAATAAAACCTTAATTTCGGCTTGAAATATTTGCATATTGTAAAATTAAAACAGTTAATAGGTAATGTAAACATGATATCGAATTTTTTTAATTAAAATAAATGTTTTTAAACATGTTTTATTGGCAAAATATCCGTTATAAAATCCTATCGCTTAATAGAATTAAGGCGGGGCCACGTAATGGAGAAATATCTGGGCGTCAATACTGTGGCCTACCTATCGTTCAAGGCATGGCAATCATGGTTCAATGGCAGTTACATACTATCATAAGACACATGATGGTCATGTCTAATCTGAACCAAACATAGCAAGAGTTTTAATAGTGATGAAATCTCGGACGAGTTCGACACTCATGACTGTCAGATTATCAACACACGAGCTATGGTCCCTGATTTAATGAACACTCGCAATACTCTAGCGCATTCATTGTGCATCCAACCTTGGCCAGAATCCGAATAACAACATAAGACTGGACATTTTTTATAAAAACACTATTATCGGACAATAAAAGACCGGAATTATTACGCTTGATTTAATGAAAAAAAGCAACTATATTTTGCATTATCAACCAGGGTTCTCATATGAACCCTGTATCAACACACTAGTAACTTCATTTGGCATCCGATCTTTATCAAACCTTGTCAGAGTTATTGCCTTTGTAATATGTAAAAAGTTTTGCATTGTTAAGACTCCTATATGTTTTATCGGATCTTTACCACATTTGCTCAAAATGTTAATTTCAATAAAATCGGCTAATTGTGAAAAACAACCATGTCTAACACGCCCACCACTACCCACCACAACGCATCCCTCCTCTTCCCGGCCTATCTACCCTTCCATCTCCATCATTCAACCTAGAATGCTCCCCACACGTTAATTTTATGAAATAAGGTGGCTAAAGTTATCAGAATGGCGTAGGTTTCAAAAAAATGTCTGTTGTATATAAAATGAAAAACGGCCTAAATATCTGGCAAATCTACTGCAAAGAACCGTACCATATCCCCTCAGGAACGCAGAAAATTTCTCGCAGACTTCAATTAGATCACCTATTTTTATGAATTCAATTATTCCATCAGCTATGAAACTCTGGAATGATTTACCTTTAGATATTACAAATTCAGGCTCACTAAACATATTCAAAGGTCAGCTTATGCGAACAATGTTTACTAGTTCCAATGTTCCTAGTTTTTACTTATCTGGTGTACGTTTTTTATCTGTTATGCATGCTAGGATAAGAAATTCACGTATTAATCTAAATAATGACATTTTTCAAAATCATTTACGCGACTCGCCTCAATGCAATTGCGGTCAGCGTAATGAAGATGCAAATCATTTCTTCTTTGAATGTATGCAATTCAATATTGAAAGATTTGAACTCTTCCAGTCAACATGTTCGTTTCATCCTTTAATCTCAAATATATTATTGTTTGGAAGATTATATCTTACAACACAAGAAAATGATTAGATTTTTAATTCTATTCCAAATTTTATTAGAGATAGTCCTACTTTTACTTCGGTTTGCCATTACATTTTATCTGTTCTGATCAACCCGAGCAATGTCACATGTATTGCATTTTTTTCTTCCACTTCTACTTTTCGTTTGTTTTTATTTTTATTTTCTTATTATCTTAACATGTTCTACTACATATCATGTTGTAGTTAATCCAGCTTATTGATACGTGTTAATAGAAATTGCCATTCATTATATTAGTTAAAACTACATTGTAGGGAAGGGCTGTAACTAATGTGGGTAGCACTTGTAGCCCGACCGACTGCAATAATACTTGTACATATATGGCAATATGTTTAAATCAGAAGGTGTGGCTTATACTTCCGAATTTATCGCGCAGAACACGTATGTCACTAATGAGGTCATGGTGATTTGTATCTTTCCTCACCAAGGAACTATGCACCTATAACGGTTCATGAGCCTGGTTTGTATAATTCTGGAGTTATCGCTTGGAATGTGTAAGTATGAGGTCACGGCGACCTTGACATTTAACGTACTAATCTGAAAATCAGCAGTTCTTTCACTCAGCAAGGGCAATATACTATGTTTCATGAGCGTGAGTGCTCCGGATTTATCGTGCGGAATGTATAAAATCATGTCATTATGCATTTCACATTTGTCGTGGCGAGCTTGACCTTTAATCTACTCGCCATAACAACACAACTAGAGGTGAAAACGTTTGTCTCCCCTCACAACTCTACTATCGTGTTCAGTAATTACATATTATGCTATGTGAAATGTTTTATATAAAACAAATTATACTGACACTATGATGGCTACACAGTTAGACGTGAATTACATGTAGGCGACCGAAAGACGACGACGATATGCGCAACTGGACTTGGTACTGATTAATTTCTAGATCATGTTTACAAGTTTGGTTGAAATCAGGAAAGGCGTTCAGGAAAACTAGTCCAGAAAAGGTCGGTGTATTAACTCATTTAAAGGGCCTTCACTTCGCCAAAAAGATTTCGACCGAAGCACGACGACGATATTCACAACTATTAAAACCGATAATTCCTACCAAGTTTGGGTGAACGTTGGCAATACGATCAGGAAAACTAGTCCGGAGGACAAAGTTTCTGTATTAAAACATTTGAAGTGGCATAACTCCGCCATTATTCGGCCGGAACACGACGACGATATGCGCAATTAGGCTGTTCTTACCAAGCTTGGTTGAAATCCAACAACCGTATTAGGAGAACTAGTCCGAACAAAGTTTGTGTATTAAAGGGCCATAACTCCACCACAAATCATTTGACTGGTACAAGACGACAATATGCGCATTTAGGATTAGAACTGATAATTCTTAACAAGGTTAGTTGAAATCCAACAACGGCGTTTGGAGGACTAGTCTGGACAATGTTTGTGCATTAAAACATTTAAAGGACCATATCCAAGGCAAAAATCGTTCGACCGGAATACGATGACGATATGCGCAATTTGATTTACCTTGTACCGCCTTGAAACGGTCATTGGCAAAAAAGGCCGCTGGGGGGTTAAAACCAGGTTCTAGGGTGCACCAAACCTCACACTTACCCTACTGTCATCCCAATAAAACAGGACAAGGTAAATAAAGAAATCCCCGCCATGAACTATTCTCTAACCAACACGGCAGCATTAATAGGCAGTTATTAATATAAGTAAAACACAAATATGCTCGTGTGTATATAAATACAAAAATACAACAACAATAGCCTAGAAAGCCACAAAGAAGATACTCAATGACTTTGAAGAAGTCAGAGAAACAATACAATAAACCATTGAGGGCACGAAAAGACAAGATTGCAGACAAACATCAAACGTCACCGTCCTTTTGGGCTTTAGGTAGACGTCATCATAGGTTCCACAGCCTGTACGGTCATCGCACAATTAAAGAGGAAAGCATAGTGAAAAAGGGGAAAATGGATCCGACACTAAGCATGCAGTCCGTTGAAAAATTATACGTTCATATCCTCTTTTGATAAACCTGTTAACAAGTTTAACAAAGATAGTATGAAAGTGATCATGACCAAGGATCTTACGAAGCTTTTAAATCACATCACCATAGAAGTCAGGTTGTGATAGTCCTTGTCGTAGAAGAGTTCTTTAATTACTTTTATATTTGGAAAGAAGGTAAGGGTTACGATAATAAAAGTTTGCAAAGGTTTTACGTAGTTTATGGTAACGTTAGGCCTGATGGAGTAAATTGTTAGTTATACACAGATTACTTATATTAAAGTCCTCAACTCGAGTACAAGCTCTAGAAAAATGAATAAGTTGAGACCATAGACTCCATAAGAAGTTGCTTGGGGAAGTTTAATTGAAATTCAACAACGGTTTAGAAGGACAAAAAGCTCGGATAAATAGTACGTATTAAGGGACATAACTTCGCCAAAGTATTCAACAGGATCAAGCCGACGGTGTGAGCAACTAGGCTTGGTACTGATCATGCCTACTAAGTTTGGTTGAAATCCGGCGATGGGTTTTGGAGAACTAGTCCGGATATCGTGTATGTATTAAAACAAGTAAAACTCTGCCAAACAATCATTCGACGGGAACACAACGATGATATGCTCACTTAGCCTTAATACTGACGAAAGCAACTGCACCTGTGAGGTTTTATGACTATAGAGTTGTTGCACAGAATGTGTATGTCCAATTGAGGTCAAGGCGACAATGATGAACGTTAATGTTTCTGATCATCTGTGACGTTAAAGTCAGTAGGTGATTTTATGTAAATCTTTAATGGAGTTCATAGAACCCGATATAACATAAATTACATAATTATAAGTCTCCTTCTAATTATTTGAGATGCGTCATTTGCCGAGTGGTTAGAGTCTCTGACTTGCCTTCACCGCTGTTGGATATATCTCTTGTGGGCTTAGGCATATCTACGTGCGAAAGCTATCCAGATGAGAAAGCTATCCAGCTGGATTGCGAAACGTCGTTTGTTCTACCAGGGTGCCCGCCCGTGCCAGAAAATTGCCCGTAGAGGCACCTGGGATCTTCCAATGAAAGCTGGAAAGTCATCATATGACATTAGCTGCTGGTGCAAATATAAAACTAGGTACTAATTGTTTGCAAGTTTCTTATTGGAGAACGTCAGGAAATGACGAAAGATTTGTCGTTTTAGTTTGAGAGGTACGTTTTCCCTGGCTAAAGTTGCTTCGAATTAACTTTGAAATTAATATGATCACAGCCATTTTTTCACAATAAGAATGGCTATTGCATTTAGCAATATGCCTCTATTTATTTCTGCAGATTTAATTTAATTATTTGGCAAGCATGAGGGCGAGTGCGAACGCCATCAAGGGCGAATGCAAGAAAATGTGACGTCACGGCTGCTGTCACATGACTTCTCCCTCTTCCGTTTTTCTGGGCAATATTATTTTTTATAAAAATCGATAAACATCTTTGAAAGTAGCCATCATGTCTGGAAGAAGAAAGCCTAGGCAGGATGCAAAACAGATCAAGCGTCGAGCGAACCTGAGGAACCGGCGGTTACACCAAAATGCGATAGGAAGCGAAACAATTAAGGACCGTGCCGGAGAAACCAGCGATTCCGTCTGACGACGAGGAATATTCCGTCCGACGACGAGGAATTTGACGAGGTGGAAGAGCGACTCCAAATCCGGGATCCGGAAGACGGAGGGGAACTGGGGCAAATAGGTAAACACCGGTTTGTTGATTTCGAAAGTCTTTTTCGGTCTTAGGCCAAAACGACCCAGCTCTGTTAGAACAAACTGCAAAGAGCTTTTGCCAAGTTTTGGCCTGCACACGCTACGGTGTGGTGGGGGCGACATAAATATACATGTCCCGCAGTCTATTAAAAAATAAATCTGTTCAAACGGTTACGTTATTTGTGTTTATGAAAGGGGCTGTTGAAATAGACTGATTTATTTTCGGGGGCACTGTTCAGAATAAGTGAGTGGGATTTTGGAGTAGAGCCAAAAGTGACCCACCAAAAGATACCATCCATTGAGAAATGGACAGATTTATGATCACCTACCTGGCCAAGTTTGGTCAAGTTCCCAACAAAATATAGCGAGCTATTACAGTAGCATGACTCATTTTGTGATAAAATTTAGTTGTGTAAATAGTGGTTTGTATGGTGTTTGCGTCATTTTCAACACATGTAAGGCTATATATATGACGGTGTAGGCAGGCCATCCACTTTTCCTGGGTAGAACCAGTACTGTACACCTCCCGCCATCCATAAAAATCAGCACGAGGTGGAATTACGGATTTGAGAGCTTGAATGGAAGTGGTTTGATTATAAAAAACAATCGATAAGTAGAGAAATGGATTGATTGAAATCAATGAAATTTGATAAATTACTTAAATTTAAAATAATTAAACTAAGCGGAAACTTTATATAGGAAGAAAACATGTCGTATAGTAGTGTCAATTTTAATTTTTGCTTCATTTACCATGCTTTTAAATGTTGAAATCATTGAACAAACATTGTTGTTTTTAGATATCAATTGTTATACATATTATATCAATTATATACAGATATATGGAACAAAAATAAGTCGCAATACAAATTTACTGCATAAACCTTTTATAACCTATATGCAAGGTTTACATTGACTTGTAGTGTCACTTGATCAGCCTTTGAGTTCCGATACTATACACTGCGTTAACAATGGATAGTAATGTATAACATTCATTGAAACTGGTACTACTAGTAAATCAATGTTACAAAAACATAGTTAACTTCCACTTATATAATATACTTAGCAATGTTCAGTTAAGCTGCAAAGACACTTAAATGTTAATAAAGGATATCGGAGTAGATTTATTGTTTTTGAAGATTAGAATGAAATTATTTGTATTTTACATGTTTCTGGCATTAAAAAGGCATTAAAAACAAAAAAAAAAAAAAAATACAAATTAAACTCGCATATATATAAACAATTGTCAAATCATAAAAAAATAGAGTTTCAAATATATTCCTCCAAGTATTGTCCAATGTTTATAAACAGATAAATGTATTGCAAACAATAAAATAAATAAATAAATAAATAAATAATAAAAAAAAATCATTGGTTCATGGTAATTAGTGGGTTTGGTTGGCGCAACTATGGCAGAGATAGTTTGTCTAATCTGATAAAAAAAAGTGCAATTTATTTAATAAAGGTTATTGTAGCTACCGGCATAATTGCACAGTGCAATTCTTCGACACATGGAAAGTCTAATTGACCATCTCAAAATGCTGTTGATCAGTTCACTTGGTCGGGAAGGGCCAGTGATTGGTGCATTTAATCAGTCCAGGGGTCTGGCTCTTTTCGAAACTTGCGTGGATATGGATCAAATGGGTCAGACGGACGATTAAGTCGCAGGTAATCATATTGGGGGATTTAATCTGGCAAAGTCGTCGATCAATATTGAAAATCTTGAAGAACAGATAGCGTCATATAATCATACAGACGCACCTATTATATTAAATGGATTTAAATATGGGTTTAGCTTAAATTATACTAATCCCAGAGCTGCAACATAAGCAAATAATTAAAAATCAGCAAAGTAGCGCCCAGACGTTAGACAAAAAAATGATAAAGAGCTGACTGAAGGCATAATGTCTTGCCCATATGCAAATAGACCTATACCAACTTTACTGTATTGCCCATAGGTCTTGTTCCTAAAAAGGAACCAAATGAGTATTGTTTGATGCAACATCTTTCATATACTGAGGTTTATTCACTTGACTTTATTGACCAGAATTTATGCTCGGTCCAATACACTAATTTTGATGAAGCAATAGCTATGGTACAAGAATTAAGTCAAGGTTGTCTGTTGGGTAAATCTGATATAAAAAACAGAAAGATATAAAAATCGGACAGAGAAAGTAGCTTTCAATGACGACAGTCGACCACAAAACACAAAAACAAACACGCAAACAGACAAACGAGAAGGCAAAAGTAATAAAAAATGCAAAAGACATCACAAACACAAAAGGGTTGACAATAGGGCTACCGTCTTGAAAGTCTGCATTTAGATTTTTCCTGTGTCTCCAGCTGATTTTGATCAGTTGGGTTTTAAGTTCGAGGAATGTTTTTATTTTGACAAATGTATGCCATTTGGATGCTCTATTAGCTGTGCAGTGTTCAGGAAACTTATAAGTGCCATCAAGAGTGCTCGTAAGAAATTCTTGATGGACCTTAGTTTAATCAAGTACTGAGAATTTGGGGGAAAAAATTACATATTTTCTGTGGCGGAAATTCTGCAGCTCGGATCGAATGTCTTGTTTTAATTAGGGAATTATTTGAAATATGGTATAACCTAGACAAATGATTCCAAGACAATCAGGAATGATAACTAGTTAATGATTTTAGCAAAACTCTAAATGGATTGTCTCCCCTGATCATGGCTTACCAGAGTGCGGGAGGTGGTTCATATAGACTTGGAATATCTACAAAAAGTACAATGTCAGGGGTCAGGATGCTTGCCCGTAGCTTTTTAGTGTGCATCTCCCGTGTACCCCCTGGCTGGCATATAGTACACAATTAAGCGGTAGTTGGCATATAACAGGGGTCAGGGTGCTTATCCCGCGTACCCCCTGGCTGCCATCCATTCCATAAGCTCTACTAGGCAAATGTTTATTGCATATATGACAGGGGTCAGGGAGCTTGCTCGTTGCTTTATACTGTGCATTTCCCGCGTACCCCCTGGCTTGCATCAGAGTTCACAATTGAGCATTAATAGGCTAACTCGCATTGAGCAGTGAGGCGAGTGCAGTGCGGCAAATTTATCTTGTTTCTTGAGTTTAAATAGTTTCAGCGAAACTATTGCAGAGTGCGGCAACTTTATTTTATTTATTGAGTTTAAATAGTTTCAGCGAAACTATTATTGCAGAGTGCGGCAACTTTATCTTGTTTATTGAGTTTAAATAGTTTCAGTGAAACTTTTGAAGTAGTTTACAGCGTACAAGACATTCGATATTTTGTTGTATGAATTTTTCCTATCTCAACTATGGTAACTAAACCTAGCGAGATGTTGGTTAATATATATTAAGTCTGTCATAAAATAAATATGTGTTTGTTTGTTTGCCATCCTAAACCCTGCATAAATGTGGTACATAAATAGTTTAAGGAGAACAACTGTAACTCAATTTTGGATTAAACAAATACATAACACTGGTTTATACAGAAATATATTTATTAATAATATTATAGCAGTGCATGCACAACCTAATGCATGTAATGGTATAGGTTGCAATACTTACTTACTGTATAGCGGTATATATACCTGTCAATGGGGATTAGAACAATGCATTTCAAGGCATTGTTGTCACTTACAAATCCTATAGGTTATAATCACTTTATAACATTATATACACTTGATAATATTATAAACTGTTCATTGCTTATGTCTTCATTGCATTTTACACACACACAAATGAAATAGTTTGTTAATACGTCATAACATTATTAATATTTCATAGTATTATACAATGTTAACATTTGCTTATACCTTCATTGTATACTAACGGAAAAAAGAACGCAACTCGGGAATATCCGATATAGGAGTAAATGTATTAAATGCTGCTGTTAATCAAACGGAAAAAAGACTAAATCAACACATAACACACCCAATTATATCCCTGCACAGTTTCATTATTGATAGAATACGCGTGTGGCTCAAGTAGGTGAGCAAAACTTAGGATGTAAAATTGTGCAATCTTTACGTTAAATACAGCACTAAAATGTCTCTAATTTTCAAATCGGAACTTTAACATTTATGATGAATTTCGTGTTACTTAGTGTACTGTGAATAAGTGTCTACAACAGCACATGTTTGTCTTCTCTCTAACTAACTGTATCCCTTATTTTACAAAACATCTTGTGATTTCTCGGGAATAGTTCGTGGAATTTAGTGTGCATTACATAAATAATATAGCGGAAATTCCCGACTTTGCGTTTTTTCCACCTTTAGTATGTGTTGTATACTTACACATAAAATAGTACATTAATACGTCATAACATTATTTACACTTCATAAGGTTATACAATGTTAACATTTGCCTACAGCTTCATTGTAGTTTGTATATACTGACGGCCAATGAAAACGCACCAGTATATTATATGGGTGTTACAATGTATTGCTGAAGTAATTTACAATAATAAGCGCATATTTTGAAATTGAAGCATGTTAATAAACATTTGTAAACACTGATTTTCTCAGAATTATTAAACAAGGTGTACAGTGTTGTTCAATTAAATTCAGACGGGTAGAAAACAAAAATCACACATCTTAATAACATTATACGGCATGGTTAGGGACTCTCGAGACAATCAGTGTTTGCAATTGTTAATAAATAGCATTCAATTTCACAAAATATGCACTGATTATTATAAACAACTTTAGCGATAAGACGTAATACCCATATTCTCTACTGGTGTGGTTTCATTGACCGTCAGTATATTTTCAAATGATATATACACTTGGTAATCATATAAATTTACACATGTAATGAATTGTAAACACTTGGTAATTTAATAAAAAGTATTCACATTTAAGAATATGTTACATAGCTATAAAGCTGAAAGCAAGTGGGAACATTGTACACATTTATAGATGTTATAGTTATTAGCACGTCATACCATTTTATTGCACCTCGCACAAAATCCTAGGAATTTCATTGGATTACAGCGGTCACATGGTGACCCTCTATTATTCTATAGTGGGTCAGTAGAATCATAAAGGGTCACTAAAACAATATGGACTACCATTCCGATTCAAAGTTTAAATCATTTGCAAATAGTTATTTAAGGCGTTAGTAACAAACATTATAAGTAAATTTAATGATGTTTTTAAACTGTACCGGTCATGTACGTCATGACGTCAAGTTTGGCGAACGTCTCAATGACGTTGACGCTCCATTAAAATGGGTTAAATATCGGCGTTTGCCGTAAAAAAAAAGGTGCTCGATGCAATAAATCAGTTATTGGGTTTGCTACAGACCCCTAAAGAAATATGTGGGGTCAATCAGATGTATAGGGGGACTCGGCTATCGCCTCGCCCCCTATACATCTGACTGACCTCACATATTTCTGTAGGGGGTCAGTAACAAACCCAATAACTAATAATATACACCTGCAATGGTATACACTGTTAACACTTGCTTATAGCTACACAGCATTGTATATACTTACACATGTAATGGATTCTAAACACATTATAACTTTTAAACATTACATGCTAATGTAATGCGTTGTTAACAATTGCTTACACTTCTATGTCATCATATACACTTACACTGTAATGATTTGTAAACACTTGAAAATGTCATAATATAATATACATTTTCATATGTTATACCAGTGATATAAGAAGTGGTTTATTACGTCTCTGGTTATATACTGTTAACACTTACAGCTTCACTGCATGGCATACACTTACACGTGTCGTAGGTTATTAACACTTCAAAACATTGTGTATTGTTTAAAATTATTTAAAAAAATGATTTTGAGGCATTTTGGACAAAATATGATATAATCCATTTAACAAGTCGAAGTATGATATAATCCATATAACGAGTCGAAATATGATAATCCATATAACGATTCAAAATATGATATAATACATATAACGAGTCAAAATATGATAAAATCCATATAACGAGTCGAAATATGATATAATCCATATAACGAGTCAACATATGATAAAATCCATATAACGAGTCGAAATATGATATAATCCATATAACGAGTCGAAATATAATACATATAATCCATATAACGAGTCGAAATATGATATAATCCATATATCAAATCAAAATATGATATAACCCATATAACGAGTCGAAATATTATATAATCCATATAACGAGTCCACGTTTAACATGTTTACGTGCATATTTGGATTTTGTACATTCCAAATTGTTGTTATAAAAAACACGTGAATTTCCTGGTTTCTTCAGTAACATCGCACACGAAATCATTTTCTCGGTAACATTCATTGTATAATACTGTCAGACATCAAACAATAAAAAGGACAGTAAAATCAATTAATACAGGTTGCAATTTAGTGGAACGCTTTTCTTTTTATGAGTATTCATAGTAAACAATGTTAATTGATAAGGTAAATAACTGCATAACTGATAGTCATAAAAGTCTACCAAGAAACATGTGAGGCAAGTTAGGTATCAAGATTCAATGCTTAAACGATTGCAAATATTGGTTTAGCAGTTTTATGCCAAATAGTTTAAGAATAATCCAACAGCATAAACATACGGAGTTATTGGTGCGTATTCATTGACCGTCAGTATAACAATGATACATGGCATATGCCGTAATGCAGCATAAACATATGGAGTTAATGGTGCGATTTCACTGACCGTCAGTATAACAATGATACATGGCGTATGCCGTAATGCAGCATAAACATATGGAGTAAATGGTGCGATTTCACTGACCGTCAGTATAACAATGATACATGGCATATGCCGTAATGCACCATAAACATATGGAGTTATTGGTGCGTTTTCATTGACCGTCAGTATAACAATGATACATGGCATATGCCGTAATGCAGCATAAACATATGGAGTTAATGGTGCGTATTCATTGACCGTCAGTATAACAATGATACATGGCATATGCCGTAATGCAGCATAAACATATGGAGTTAATGGTGCGTTTTCATTGACCGTCAGTATAACAATGATACATGGCATATGCCGTAATGCAGCATAAACATATGGAGTTAATGGTGCGTATTCATTGACCGTCAGTATAACAATGATACATGGCATATGCCGTAATGCTACGGGCCCTTTTAAAATTAAACAGCACGTACAATTAAGTTTCTTTCTATTTTATATGTGGTATGTATGTGCTCATTAAAGACATCAAGCATTTCTAGAAAAATATCAAATTTTAAAAACAGTAAATGGCATATCAATAAAAATGACATATAAAATGGCATATCAATAAAAATGACATATCAAAAAAACATACATTGTACTACACCATAGTATTTTTCACTTCTAAATCATCATACATGTTGAATGAAATCAAACGTAAATATTCTTAAATTAACTCTGGTGCTTAACCTAGGGTAGCACATATTACTCTGCAAAACGAACTACATTCTAAATAAGGCGTCATTGTTTTGGAAACCTTATTATTTGTCTATTTTAGGTCGGTCCCTATACCGACACGAAATGCCTGATGTAATCCCTTTAAAGTCCCTTCACTTCACAATAAAGCATAATTACATAACCTTTACACCGAGGGTAAACCAACTACCGATAAGGTTAGGGGTAAACCAACTACCGATAAGGCTAGGGGTAAACCAACTACCGATAAAACTAGGGGTAAACCAACTACCGATAAGGCTAGGATTCTCTTATTAACAGTTTTACCGAGTTGTTTTTCAGCAAAAAATGTAGGGTTTGTTGGAATGAATGAACATAATGCGTAAAGATCAAAACAAAACAATGATGTACAAAACAAGAAGGCGCGAGGACGCTCTACTCTTTTATATTTTGTTTTACGTTCATCTCGTGTTTAAGTCGAATCTTCTGCAATAATGGTATATTCATAATTTTTATATTTTAGTCTTACTACAGAGCCCATAGACAAAAATAAACGAGTAGAATAAATGTTATCATCTAGTGAAAATAATAATAACTTAAAGTCTCAACAGTTTGGCAATGGAAAATTATAAATTGTGCTGATACAGTCGGCAAGTATGACTTTCGTTTCGTAGTGGCCGAGTTTGAATCGAAATATCTGGAGGATTTCTAGTAACACACGGCTAATACAGTCACGTATTTAATAATGGCCAGTTAAGCTAGACACGAAGTAATGGCATAAACTAAATGGCTCGACTGGACACTTACATTGCATTAGTTAGTAGAGCTAGGCACTAAGTAATGGTCGGAAACCAAATGACTCGACTGGACACGATCACTGCATTGGCCAGTAGAGCTAGACACTAAATAATTCATAAATACATACAGAGAGCACATTTTACATGACGATGTTATCGCAGTAATACAAATAAATGCCAATACAGGACAAATTCAAAGAAAATGTTAAATAGCATTATTTTACTCATATACAACGTATACAATCTATAGTGTGTTATGCATTCTATACATCTATATAGTCGAAAACACACATATAACATACTCGTATATTGTGTCATGCATTATATATATCTATATGGTCGAAAACACACAGATAACATATATTGTGTCATGCATTATATATATCTATATAATCGAAAACACACACATAACATATATTGTGTCATGCATTCTATACATATATCTATAGTCGACAACTCACACATAACAATGATGTATCACATACAAGACGAACTATACTCAGTACATTTAAAAGAGCAACATTTTTGATTTTCGATTATGTTTAATCTGCTGATTTTTTGGTCAAATCAAGCGTGTATTTTGTGTTAGTACACAAATCTCTTTGTCTAAACAGTTGCATAAGATTTGCTCAACTCCTTTCAAATATATTTCAGAAAAGAGAAATTTAAAATATACCAAGTGTTGCGTTTTCAAATGTACTGAAGGCATATTTATATTGACAATCTCGTATATTTTCTTAATGTCCACGTCATATGTACACAGTTTTACTTTTATGTATTTAAATATATTTTATTACGATATAAATACAGCAATACAGATACAAGTCATGAAAGATCAAATAATAGACAATGTTTAATTAAACTATTTTACTGACATACAACATACACGTATAGCGTACGTAATTTGTTTTATTTAAATAAACAACATTAGCCGTGCTTTACTAGAAACTGTCCACATAATACGAAGCAAACTTGGACAACAGGAACCGGTGGTCGGTCAATATGAAAAATGAATATGAAAAAAATGCTATCTGAAAGTTAATGTGTTACTGAAACAAATGTGCTTTTCGGTGCAACATAATCAACAATTAATGATATGACTGGCATTTCTTGGTTAGAAATGAAGTCACTATGTTTGTTTTTATGCTTTATATTTGTCTTTCAAATCATAACCCTCAATGTTTATGTGTGTAATTAACTGATACTGTTTTCCATGTTGTTGTTTATGTAAAATAAAGAATAAAATATAAGAATAATTTAAAGTGAATTGTTTTTGCATATCATTAATTGTTGATTATGTTGAATCAATACTATATGTAAAACCTATGGTAGAATCAGACGAAAAATAAAAACTCAACATTTTATCTAATTATATGCAAGCAGATTTAAAGTCAAAATGATACTGGATAAATAAATCGAGACGCTGTGTTTAAGTAGTTAAAATTATGTTGACACATGTATATTGATATGATTGTCACATTACCCATACAGCTTTGGTAAAAGAAAAGCACAACTTTGATACTTTGATGATTTTATAAATATTTTCTACAAAAATATGACAAAGAGGTGGACTATATACAAATAACATAATTTACGAAGCTGAGAAAATATGGATGCTTATCGGGTATTACTTAATATATCCAAGTATAATGTTCTGTATTTGCAATTGTCAGAGTTTCGCGAAAAGCCACACAAATTAAAAACCGTCAACGTTTATTTATAAATCGCATTGATCAAACCTTTCGTACTATTCCCTAACCTGTTCTCGCCATGTACAGATTCCCCAGGTGTGTATTTTGTTCTTGTCTAACTCGTGTGGTATATAATTGTCACATTCAGTCCCAGTAGCTCAAAGATCATTTAGCTTAATCCTTGGTTAGTGTAAACTTTCAAAGTACATTTTCTCATAAAAAATGTTTTGTACTACTAACAGTTTTTAATTTGCATTTCTTCTTAACAATATGTTTTCACGTGCTCAATTTCGGGTAAAAATATTCATTTATCGTAAATTAAGAGATGTCTGCTCCAGATAAGTATCGTATCTGCGTAATTACGCATCACTTTTCACCAAAAAAACGTATTAAAACTAACAATAATGCGTAAAACAATAACCACATTAAAAAAAGCCGATAAATACTGCGAACAAAATTACCACGTACACACTTAATAGCTTAGAAAAATAGAGTGTGCCAAGTCATACTCAATATATGCTTATTGAATGTTGAGGTACTGAATGACAATCAAGTGCCACCGTAATTTTTACCAGTAGATGCTTGCAAGAAAAAAGAAATGATATTTTTTTGACTCAATTAATGCCGTATAAATAAAGACAAACAATGGGGAAGAGGAAATCTGCAATATATTTTAGGTTATGACTGAAGAGAAAAGAGTACATTAATGCTTGTTCAAAACTTGCTTTTAAGAATATGCACTTGTAAATGTAGATACGTATTTTTTTGTTCATGCGTACAACACGCATTGTGCTGAATGCTTATCTGGAGGACTGCAGAGATTTGACATTTTGACTTAACTGCATAAACTCACATGGGCTTTGGCAAGTCGAGCTAATGAAACACGCGGACTTTTCATATTTAAAATATATGATACTTCTTAAGAGCATCATTTTGAAGTTATCCATTGTTCGATCCATAACAGTTTCAAAATTATGGATAACGTAGGCTTTTTCTATTCGTAAGAGTTTAAATGTCAATACGCAATACATAATAATCATAATTTTCAGATCAACACAATCTAAATGGCTGAAACTTCATGTTCTGTATGCTAGCTCGGAGGTTGCTGAGATATATACATAGTATCCATCATATGATATAAACTTAAATCAGTAATACAAGGCACGGTGCAAAAAGTAAAAAGGCAATTGTGTCTCCCTTAAGTAATACCCATTGTTTTTGAAAAACGAGTGAAAAGATGGGATTTTTGAAATTTCATTCGTAATTGTTTATTAAATTCGATTTCGGACATTTCCGATCGTATTCGTTTACTATCCGATTTTTTCCGAATGTTAACCAATAGGTTTTATCACATATACTAATGCAGAAGAAAAACACATGTTTCTTCACAGAATACTCATAAAATAGCAATGTTTACATAAAAGTGCAGTAATATTAAGTATATAATATGTCATATAACAACCAGGTATATATAAGTACAGTAATATTGAGTATATAATATATAATATTTATATAACAACCGCGTGTATAGAAGAACAGCCTTTTTAATGGATAACTCATTTTCATCAGGAAAGTATTTATTAACTATGTGCGTACACATTAACAAGGCTTGTAACGCAAGTATATACAGTAAAACAAGTTTAACAACGTGAGTATTTCCATTTACTGATCCTCACAGAAACTCCTTTCTTTGTACTAATATCTCCTCCGTTATGCACTTAAATCATTCCTACACCAGTAATCACGCAACACGTTGCTAAATTTAGGACAGAAACTCCTGTCTTCGTACTATATATATTAATATCAGCTCCGTTATATACTTAAAGCTTTAAAGCTTTCCTACACCTGTAATCCTACAACTTCAAAACAGCTGCATTTAGAACAGAATCTTCTGTCTTTGTAATCTATTGATATCAGCCCCGTAAAAGTAATCCCACAACATGTTGCTACATTCAGGCCAGAAACTCCTGTCTTTGTACTACATATACTAATATCTCCTCCGCTATACACTTAAAGCTGTCCTACACCAGTAATCCCACAACATGTTGCTACATTCAGGACAGAAACTCCTGTCTTTGTACTATATATTATAGTAATATCACTTACGTTATACACTTAAAGCTTTCCTACACCAGTAATCCCACAACATGTTGCTACATTCAGGCCAGAAACTCCTGTCTTTGTACTACATATACACTACATATACTGATATCACCTCCGTTATACACTTAAAGCTTTCCTACACCAGTAATCCCACAACATGTTGCTACATTCAGGCCAGAAACTCCTGTCTTTGTACAACATATACTAATATCAACTCCGTTATACACTTAACGCTTTCCTACACAAGTGAGCCCACAAAACGTTGCTACAATCAGGCCAGAACTCTTGCCTTTGTATTACATATATTACTAGCTCAGTATCAATACCAATGTGTTCCGAAACCCAGAAACAACATCCATTGTCTTTGTACTACATACACTATTATCAGCTCAGTTTCACTATCCGTGAGCTTCCAAACACAGATACTTCAACCCTCCCTCGACAATCGGTTTTCAACTTATGTTTCAGGTCGACGTAATTAGTTGACTTTGAGGATCTAGTAGACTGGTACCCTTTATGCAGTATTTGTCTGCTGGTACCCTGTATGTAGTAGTAGTCTACAGGTACCCTGTACCCGGTATTATTATACTGATACTCTGTAAGCAGTATTAGTCTACTGGTACCCTGTATTCAAAATTAGTATACTGGTGCGCTGTATGCTATATTAGTCTACTGGTACCCTGTATTCAGTATTATTTTACTGGTACTCTGTATGCTGTATTAGTCTACTGGTATCCTGTGTGCAGTATTGATCTTCTGGTAACATGTATGCGGTATTAATCTACTAGTACCCTGTATGCAGTATCAGTCTACTGGTACAATGTATGCAGTATTAGTCTAATGGTACCATGTACGCAGTATTACCCTACTGGTGCCCTATATGCAGTATTAGTATACTGGTACCCAGTATGTAGTAGTTTTAACCAAAACAACATACACAAACCATACGTTGAGTATCTTTTGAAAAAGCTGTTTGGGTCAGATGGTGCTGACCCACCTACTTGCATGCAGAAAAATGCAAAATATACTTCTTTTTTTGAGTATGCAAACATTATGAATACATTGCACAAATGTATGATTTAACCTTTATATGTACTCTTCAAAAGTTGAATTTTAATTTTTAGAAAGATTTTTTGGTTTGTTTACTTTGTCAAAATTAAGAGATTCCGCGTAATAGCTACGAATTTACCCTGAAAAATTTTCCCTGCCCTATGATTGGTTGGTAATTGGTGTAGTCTAATCTAAATAGACTTTCAAACCTGACTGAATTTTTTTTTTTCTGGCATACTTGTTTGATACATTCATTCAGAGGAAAATGGTGTCTTTCATTTTTAGACAAAAGTTATTTCTAGAAAATATGAGTGCTTAAAAAAACTTCGGCTGAAGTCAAATGCATGCGACTTTTACACATAAATACAGAATCTTCAAAATGCCATATCGCGACAACCGTTACAATCTTTTTTTCTTCAAATAAAGTGATTTTAAATTGATTTCATCAATAACATGCTATTTTTAACTAGTTGATGCTATCTTAAAAATAATATCTACTGAAAAATGATATTTGTGATTGTCAGGGGTCAAAATAGCAGATTTTACCATAAAAATGCCACTTTTTATATATATTAAAATCTGCCTTCAAATGAATTAATTAGCATTATTCAGCAGTTTCTATATGTGAAGCCATCAAGAAAATGCAAATTTTCAGTTTAAAAATGGCAAAAAGTAATTCAGAGACTATCCTCCCTAACTCCATTGATAATAACCCATGTTTTACAATATACTCATTACACAAGATTGCCTGTAACTGTGTTATATATTGTATTTTTATAAGATATTGTTTGTACCATTTTTACATGTCATTTTCATGCAACCATGCAGCCAATAAGCACTGTTGACAGTACAGATCCATGAACATTCATTAAAATGAAGGGGGTGGGTTAGAATTTTTTTTTAAAAAAACATAGAAAAGGTCATTTTGTTTGCCAACTAAATAATTTCATTTGTTAAATGTATTAAACCGCATAAAACATTTGCATATGGACACTAACCGTAAAGAAGCGATGAACTCAGAGTCATGGTTTGCCTCAACATATTTTACAACAAAGGCATAAGCGTCTTTTTGGACAGATGTAGATTGTCGCTTTCTGACATTTTTGCCAACAATGTATACAGGCCAATTTGTTTACCACGTGTCAGGTATGGCTAATTTTGGGTCCACAACCCTTTATAAAATAATTTAAATTACCTATTTTGCATTATAAAATTTCAAATATTTAAAAATCATGAAGAGAGTTATAAGAAAAGTCAAAATACACCATAATTCAACATTTTTCACACTTTCAAATTATTGTGTCTACTTTCACTTTTACTCTATGCAGAATCTATTTTTAGGTCATACAACATTAATTCATTTTCCATAGACGTACATTATAGCTCTAAGCTCTGTACTGAGTTTCTTAATATGAGAAGCTATATCTGTGCTTACTTGTTTTGAAAGACCTATCTTAGTTTTATCCAAAAAAACATACACAAACCATATGTTGAGTATCTTTTGAAAAAGTTGTTTGGGACGGATGGTGCTGACCCACCTACTTGCATGTAGAAACATGAGGAAAATGTAAAATATACTTCTTTATTTGATTATGCAAAAATTATGAATACATTGCACAAATGTATCATTTAACCTTTATAAGTACTCTTCAAAAGTTGAATTTTATTTTTTTAGCAAGATTTTTTGGTTTGTTTACCTTGTCAACGAATCAAAATTAAGAGATTCTGTGTAATAGCTCCGAATTTACCCTGGAACTTTTTCACTGCCCGCTGATTGGTTGTTAATTGGTGTAGTCTGATCTCTACTGGAACATTTTATGTATTAGTCTACTGGTTACCGGAATACAGAATTTTCTACTGGTACCTAGTACGCAGTATTAATCTATAACCTCAAAACACACTCATGTTTGCATAATTAATGTGTGGATATGTGTTGTTGGAAATACAAAAACAATATTATTTTTGCATTAATAGTATTTTAACAGTTACCATTTGTAGATAAAGCACACAGGTATGTAGTTCCATGTGTGTTACTTGGGTTGACATGCTGCAATGTTTTGTGATAAAATCTCAACAACTTTATGGTGAGCATTCCTAGTGGCGAGAGCTATTGGAGTATCGCCACTTTTGACACCCAGGTTCCCATCAGCCCCCTTTTCCAAAAGTAGCTTGACTATTTCACAGTGCCCTTTGCTAGACGCAGCACACAGGGGAGTTGTACCATTCGTGTTACTTTGGTTTACATCTGCACTGTGTTGTAATAAAAGCCTTGCTATTTCACAGTTGCCATTCAAAGATGCAACACACAAGGGTGAAGTACCTTTTTTGTTTGTTAGGTTTACATCTGCAAGATGTTGTAATAATAGGTTTACTACATCACAGTGGTCATTACCAGATGCAAAATACATCGGAGTAATACCATTACTGTCACTCTGATTTACATCTGCTTTGTGTTCTAATAAAAGCTTCACTACATCAAAGTGGCCATTAGCAGATGCAGCCAACAGGGGAGTAACGTCATCTTTGCTACTCTTATTTACATCTGCTTTGTGTTCTAATAATAGCTTCACTACATCACAGTGACCATTAACAGATGCAGAATACAGGGGAGTAGCATCATCTGTGTCACTCTGATTTACAGCTGCTTTGTGTTCTAGTAATAGCTTCACTACATCGCAGTGGCCAATATCAGATGCAGCACACAGGGGAGTAACATCATCGTTGTTACTCTGGTTTACAGCTGCTTTGTGTTCTAGTAATAGCTTCACTACATCACAGTGGCCATTATCAGATGCAACATACAGGGGAGTAACATCATTAGTGACACTCTGATTTACAGCTGCTTCGTGTTCTAATAGTAGCTTCACTACCTCACAGTGGCCATAAGCAGATGCAATAAACAGAGGAGTTTTTCCATCTTCGTCACTTTGATTTACATCTGCTTTATGTTCTAATAATAGCTTTACTATATCACAGTAGCCATTATCAGATGCAGCAATCAGGGGAGTATTTCCATCGTTGTAAATCTGATTTACATCTGCATTGTGTTCTAATAATAGCTTCACTACTTTACGATGACCATATATAGATGCAACCAACAACGGAGTACAAATGCCGATATCACAAATATTAACCTCTGTTTTACCCTTTTCTAGGATCAATCGTACCAATGCAGAACTGCCGGATATTGCGGCCATGAATAATACAGGCACACTATTTACCCCTACAATATATGTATCCCTCAAAGTGCCGAAATTACCGTCATCTAGCAACTTAGTAACTATATCCCTATTACCGCCGAGACAGGCTATTGGTATCAGTAATAAACGTTGCTTGCTTAATACTTCCTTCAGTCTTCGAAACACAAACTCAAATAGTAAGTGTATATTTTTTCCCAGTAACCAATGTAAAGCTTTATAATTATTTCCCACAAGAAGAAGTTTTAGTATGAGGGAATGATGGGTTATATGTATACCAATGTCATCAAATCTGACATTGCAGTCTATGCTAGTCTTTAGAAAGATTTGAGAAAGTTTTTTGTTTGATAGATTGCTCATATACTGAATGAACTGTTCCTGAAATGCCTCAATAAAATGATTTGAAAACACATCATAAAAGTGGCCGCGCTCAATTTCCAAACACAATCGTTCTGCCAGTTTTGAATAATGCTTGGTTTGTATGACCACAAAGTGATTTGTATCAGAGGGTGCAGTATTTTCAATACATATTCGTTCTCTAATGAAGCTTGATTTGCAACACTTTAGCAACACATGCGGGTAGTCTTTACCAAACAAATAGGCAGTGGCGTCGTATAAAGCATCGTGTATAAATCGAAATGAATCGTGCTCTTGTATTAGATAAACGTCGACTGACCTTTCCATACCAGACTTTATATCAGAGTCAGTTTTATCCCGAGGTACTTTACAAGCTTCCCTTATCTTGCGCACGTTTTCATTCGCTTTACCTGAGTAGAAAGGATCTAAAAGCTCACTATTAAAGCTATTTTCGTGTAGCATACATAGAACTAAAGCACAAAATTGTACTGGATCTTCTGCTTTGATATCTTCTAACTCAGATACTAATATTCTAAACATATCGGTAAAGAACTCATCTTTTTTCTTCTGAAAGCGTGGGTTTGCACCAAACAACTTACAAAGAAGAGGAAAATTGGTATAGTCAGCATCAAGTATAGCATTGGTGTCATGTAACAGATTAGTTGGCATGTTACATGTATGTTTTGCTAAAATATGCTTTCGTTCTTTCCTTGTGAGTTTATGCTTTTCATCGTGCAAATCAGTGACGTTTTTACATACAAATGTATTTTTCAACCTTGGATCCACATGCACCTGTTTTCTGCAAGTGACAATAACCTTAATGTCAGTATTTTTTACCAAGGATTCAATAGTATCGCTATACGACTTCAGTTCTGATAGCCTGATCTCATCTATTGCTGATTTACCCACAATGTCATTTATCACAAATACTTGCTTTTGTAATCGGTCAAGGTAATCCTTGATTTCTTTCACATTATCCACTGGAATAATAGTATAATCTTGTTTTTGTAACTTTATCGCTATATGGTTGGAGATACCAGTTTTTCCAGAACCGGAATTTCCAGTTATCGTCACGAAGTTACCTTTCATGCATTCCATGTAGATAAACGTGGACGCATGCGTCTCACTGTAGAGGGTTTCGTCCTTCTTCCAAGTATCAATGAGGTATTTGTGCTTAGCTGAAATGACATAAAACATTTGACAATGAGTAATTTCGTATTTCCATGTGTCAATGAGCGGGGAACCAGCAATGTTATTATTCAGGTCATTTCGGACATGTCGTCTCTTTTTGGACCCAAAATGCCGAATAATCTCAAATGCAAATTGCTGATCTGAAATGACAGGCAACATTTGACAATGTAAAACGTTCATACTTCTTCCAAGTGCCAATCCGCAAGTTGTGCAGAAAACCACACAATGTTTGATATGTGTACGTTTGTTCTTCTTCCTTGTGCCAAGGAGGACGTGTGTCACAAAATAATCTCGGGTAGAGCGTATTGGTTGTACATAGCTCTTGTAAGCACATGACGACATCTGTCAGTCACATGCTAATTCATTGTTCAGTTGAAACATATTCACGTCTTATGATATATTCATGTACCACGGGAAAGCGATCAGTTTTTTAGCGTTTTTGTTGGAGCTACGGCAGGGCAGTTCAATAAGTTTATATATGCATTAATGCATGTAAAATTATAAGTATTTTACAATCTATCTCTCTATAGGGCAACTTTTGTTTAAGGGTCCTTTCGTGTAGATATGACAATTGCGTATGTTGCCACGTGGGTCACGGAATGAACGTGGGAAATTATGGTTTTGGCGGAATGTTGGATTATAAAGTGTATTGTTTTCCAGTCGTGGCCGGGCATGTTGAAAGTTACTTTGGTTGGAGCAGTCATTTGAAAGGGTGAAATTCACAGCCAATATGTGGTCAGTATAGCTATTTTATGAACTTTTATTGTACATTGTATTCAATGGGCGTCGCTATTTTGTTTCGTGATGTTGCTACATCCGGTCAGCTTTTATGTTTCTCAAACATTAACTAGTATATGATTCTGAAGTTGACTTTATTAGATAGAATTATTGTAGTCGATCATTAATTGTAATACAATATTAAATTGATAGCGTTGTATATTAAGTGCATTAGTTTACGGTGAGATGATATACATGCATATATGCTGCGGCGTATAAATCATTAATTGTAATACAATATTAAATTAATAACATTGTATATTAGATGCATCGGTTACTGGTGAGATGATAGACTTGTATATATGCCGATGTGTATACATGGTGTTGTAGAATACGTATACATTGCTACACTTCATAATTTGAGAGTGGCTTGCATATATATACTAGATATTAATTTGTTCGTGTAATGATAATTGTATAAGATTGTTGTATTAATGAACCGACATCTAAAAGTATGTTTTATTAGAGCCTAAGCCTCCCGGAGTGGAGCTAAGTCTTTTTGATATGTAGGCCTTCTAGGTGAATCAACGCATAACGTAACGAGCGGGTGAGACGGTCCCCGTACCTGGACAACATGGTAAGGTTCTCATAGAAGCGACAACTCCCGGGACGCGTGGTTGGCCTGTCATCAGACCTCACTGGAGGAACTTCACCCCACAACCTTGGTGGAGGTTATTCATCGCGTAATCAACCCTTATAGAAGGCTTTTGATGACAATACCGATAATTGGAGTCACGCATCATGTTCATGAGCTCTCGAGCATCAAATATATCGCGTTACATCATCATTCTTTGTGATCATCAACATTGTTGTAACTTCAACAACACTTTAGAGTCATAACATTATATAGTCAGTCGACACATTTAGTATTTGTGATAATACTACGAACGTCTTATACGTTCATGAGAACAGTATTTTTCATATTTCATGTGTGTATTCGCTTATTTTGCTTGATAATTGTACATATATTTAAACTATTTTAAAAGTTGCATTTAACTGATGCAATAGGCTGTAAGCTAGTAGGAGAAACCCTTCCCCAGGGGAATTTTGTAGGGTATGATTTTCTGAAAGAAAATACAGTAAGTTTCAAAATGAGACATGTGTGCCATCTGAGCGTTGGGACTTTAGTGAGTTTTGGCGGAAAACACTTCGTTTTTAAACAAAAATCGCCGTAATCTGGAATTATTTTTTAGAAAAAGAATGGAATATATTAGAACAAATTTTAATTGATGGAATTTTTCTCGGAACACATCTCTACATGGCCCACTATATAATTTATGGATCTGATACTTAAATATTGAGATTTTGGGTAAAAATGTTAAAAAATTGAATAAAATCGCTGATTTCTGTAATACATTGGGGGTATTTAACTAATGATGTTTGGAAATGCATTTATTTTGGGGTGAAAAATGTGTATTTTTGTCAAAAATCACCGGAATCTGAAATTATTTTTTGAAATTAGACAAACTTATCAAACTGAAGTAATAGAATGTAATAGAATGTTGCACAGCATACATATTCAATTTTTTTCTGACACAATATATAACATATGTGCTCAAATATTGGCATTTTAGGGCAAAATGTTGAAAAAAATGACAAAAAAAAAAAAGATTTCTGTAATCCATTGGGTTATTGCGTTAAAATATAGAAACAAACCTCATATAAGGACACATTGTAATATTTTTGGATAGGCAAAGGTCCAATAATTAAGTAGAAACAAGTCCCGAACCGTATGATGCTTGAAAATGCCTTAATCTTTAGGAAAAAATGTGTATTTTTGTTAAAACATCGACGGAATCTGGAATTATTTTTGAAAATAGTTTTAACATAAACTTATCAAATTGAAGTAATATAATGTTGCACAGCATACATATTCAAGTGTTTTTTTGCATCATATATAACATATCTGATGAAATATGTTGGAAAAAAGGACTAAAATCACTTATTTCTGCAATCCATTGGGGGTATTGGGTTAAAATCTAGAAAAATATATAATACCGATACAATAGAAAATAGACTGTTAGCTAGTAGGAGTAACCCTCACCAAAGGGGGAATTGTGTACACCCTATTTTTCTGAAAGCCCATTATGTGTAGAGCATTTTGGAACATGTACGTGTACCAACTGGCTACTTGGACTTTACCACGTTACCGGCATTTCGAACATGGTACATAGAGCTATATACAGTATATGTTATAAATAGAGAAATAGCGTTGAGCGACTCTCTGCGTACGACCACTTGGCCGACCACAGATTTTGCGACACAACGGGACCGGTGGCCAGTCGTCGGCAAAGGTCCCCAGTACATGTGGCACTCGGTCGCTAGTCCATATTAGGGGAAAGGCTACCCGAGTTCGAGTCTCGAACATGGCACATAGAGCTATATACAGTTATACAGAAAGATATAGCGTTGAAAGACCTTCGGCCGACGGCCGCTGGGCCGACTTACAGATTGGGTGACACAACGGGACTAGTGGGCAGCCGTCGGCAAAGGTTCCGGCGACGCGTGGCATTCAATCGCTAGGCTGTATCAGGGGGAAGCAACCCGAGTTAGGATCTCGAACCTCGTAAGTCACCTAGAACTTCATACAGTATAGTTATATAATGTTTAGAGGGAAACAGCGTTGAGCAACCCTCGGCCGATGACCGCTGGACCGATCCACATATTTTGCGACACAACGGTGACCGGTGGCCAGCCGTCGGCAAAGGTCCAAGCTATGCGTGGTACTCGGTCCCTAAGCCTTATCAGGATGAGGGCTACCCGAGTTCGAGTCTCGAACATGGCACATACAGCTATATACAGTTATATAGAGGGAAATAGCGTTGAACGACCCTCGACCGATAGCCGCTCAAGTTTGTACATAGGAAAAGTTTATTGTACAGATAATTTGAAGATAATGGTGGTAGACAGTTTCACCAATTAATGGTACCTACCCAGTATATAACGACAGTGTTTAAGGTAGGTCATGAGTCGATTATTGGAAGTCATTTAGGCGTAAAGAAAATTGGCCAGGCGTTAGTGGAGATGTAACTAGGTAATGCAAGTCCTGTGATGTATACCAAAGGACAGTATCAAAAGGTCGAGTGACCAAAGTACATAGGTCAGATGCCAATGATAGATCCACCATTTAAACTTGTAGCCGTAGATCAATATTTCCAGTGTCGGATAGGAAAAATAGGTATATTTTAACCATGGTAGAATATGCAACTAGGTATCCGGAGGCAGTAGTATTGCAATCATTTGAAACGGAGAGAGTGGCTGAGGCATTAGTCGATATGTTCAATAGGCTAGGTGTACCAGAGAAAATGCTGACTGTTTGTGGGTCGCAGTTTACGTCATAACTTATGGCTGAAGTAAGCAGGTTATTGTCATTGCGTCAAATCATGAAAACACCGTATCAAGCTATGTGTAACGGGTTAGTCGAGCGATTTAACAGGACGGCGTATGTGTACAGAGAGACGTAAAGATTGGGAAAAGTATATCAATGCTTTGCTGTTTGCATTTAGAGAGGTTCCACAAGAGAGTTAAGTATTTTCTCCGTTTGAGTTATTGTACGGTAGATCAGTGAGATGTCCCATTGTATTCTTAGAGAGATGTGTGCATTTGAAGTAGATAGTGATGAGTTTAAGACTACATATCAGTATGTGTTAGATCTTAAGGAGAAACTAGAGCAGACTTGTAAGGTAGCTCAAAGTCAGTTAGTTAAGGCAAGTTCTAAGTACAAACGGTATTATGACCAAAAAGCTAGAGCTAAGAGATTTAAGATTTATGACCAGGTTAGTGTTACTCCCGACCAACAATAACACGCTGTTATTACAATGGAAAGGGCCATTTTACGGTATAGGGATAGTGAACACTATGGATTATTGAATCGAGATAAATGGAAAGTTGAAGACCTTTCATGTAAATATGTTGAAAGAGTATATTAGTAGAACCGATAATGTGCGACAAAGGGTGTTAACTGTAGTTAATGTTACAGTTATTGAGGATAGTGAGGAAGGCAGTAGTAAGGTCATTAGTCCTATGTATTTTCCCACTAGTGCAGGTAATCAGACAGCAGCCGATGTAGACATATCGGGCATGCTTAGTGTAGTAGAGATCGAGAGGTAGGTAGGTTACACTCTGAGTGTAGCGCTGTTCGGTCCGATACGTAGAGACCAAGACATGTAATGCAGTGTAGCTTTAAGCACACGTTATCAAAGCAGACTAGAGAAACAGGAGACCCTACTCCATTTCGCAAACAGTATACTGGTTATGGATGGATGCAATATGTAAAGTTGAAGTTCTTGTAGTTGCAGGAAGTAGTGTTATTGATGACAGTAGAGTCGGTGTAATAGGCCGTGCAAGAAAAATATTGGGGCAGATTATTTAAGTCGCCGCACATAATGACATGGTATAATACAATAGCATATTATCCTAGAGTATGGTACAATAGCAGTGTATGTTACGACAGTGTAGTGTACAACTGTAAAATATTGTTGAAATTGTAATGTTGCTTATAGTTCAACAATGTCTTGGCACCTGACCGATCAGCGTGTACGTTTTGTCGCTCTTTTGCTAGGAAGAATTAATAGTTTATTAACGTGTAACTATTAATTATCATTTTGTTGAATTTAAAAAGTGTAGAACTTTCTTTAAATGGGGAGATGTTGTCACAAAATAATCTCGGGTAGAGCGTATTGGTCGTATATAGCTTTTGTAAGCACTTGGCGACATATGTCGGTCACATGCTAATCCATTGTTCAATTGACACATATTCACCAGTCGCATGATATATTCATGTACCACGGGAAAGCGATCATTTCAATAGCGCTTTTGTTGGAGCTACGTCAGGGCCGTTCAATTAGTTATACTCGTATATGCGTTAATGCATGTAAAATTATAGGTATTTTACAATCTATCTCTCTAAAGGCCAAATTGTTTAAGGGTCCTTTCGTGTAAATATGAAAATTTCGTTTGTTGCTACATCGATCACGGAATGATGGATTTGGCGGAACGTTGGGTTATAAAGTGCATTGTTTTCCAGTCATTGGCCGGGCATGTTGAAAGTTGCTTTGATTGGAACAGTCGTTTGAAAGGGTGAAATTCACAGACAATATGTGGTCAGTATAGCTATTTCATGAACTTGTATTGCACATTTGTAGGTAATGAGCATCGCCATTTTGTTTCGTGATTTTGCTACATCCGGTCAACTTTCAAATGTTTAATAAACATTAACTTAATACAACTAGCATATGATTCTGAAATTAACTTTATTAGATAAAATGATTGTAGTCGATCATTAATTGTAATACAATATTAAATCGATAACGTTGTATATTAAGTGCAATAGTTAACGGTGTGATAATGTACATGTATATATGATGAGGCGTATAACTCATTAATTGTAATACATGATTAAATTAATAATGTTGTATGTTAGATGCATTGGTTAACCGTGAGATGATAGACTTGTATATATGTCGATGCGTATACATGGCGTTGTAGAATATGTATACATCGCTACACATCATAATTAGAGAGTGGCTCACATATATTTACTAGCTAATGATTTGTTTGTATATGGTAATTGTATAAGATTGTTGTGTTAATGAACTGACATCTTAAAGTATGTATTATTACAGCCTAAGCCTCCCGCAGTGGAGCTAAGCCTTTTGGGTGTGTAGGCCCTTAAGGTAAATCAGAGCATCACGTAACGAGCGGGTGAGACGGTCCCCGTACCTGGACAACATGGTAAGGTTCTCATAGAAGCGACAACCCCCGGGACGCGTGGTTGGCCTGTCATCAGACCTCACTAGAGCAACTTCACCCCACAACCTTGGTGGAGGTTATTCATCGCGTAATCAACCCTTATAGAAGGCTTTTGATGACAATACCGATAATTGGAGTCACGCATCATGTTCATGAGCTCTCGAGAATCAAATACATCGCGTTACATCATCATTCTTTGTGATCATCAACATTGGTGTAACTTCAACAACACTTTAGAGTCATAACATTATATAGTCAGTCGACACGTTTAGTATTTCTGATAATACTACGAACGTCTTATACGTTCACGAGAACAGTATTTTTCATATTTCATCTGTGTATTCGCTTATTTTGCTTGATAATTGTACATATATTTAAACTATTTTAAAAGTTGCATTTAACTGATGTAATAGGCTGTAGGCTAGTAGGAGAAACCCTCCCCCTAGGGGGACTTTTGTAGGGTATGATTTTCTGAAAGAACATACAGTAAGTTTCAAAATGAGACATGTTTGCCATCTGAGCGTTGGGACTTTAGTGAGTTTTGGCGGAAAACACTTCGTTTTTAAACAAAAATCACCGAAATCTGGATTTTTTTTTTTAGAAAAAGAATGGAATATATTAGAACCAATTTGAATTGATTGACTTTTTCTCGGAACACATCTCTACATGGCCCACTATATAATTTATGGATCTGATACTTAAATATTGAGATTTTGGGTAAAAATGTTAAAAAATTGAATAAAATCGCTGATTTCTGTAATACATTTGGGGTATTTAACTAAAAATTAGAAATATATATAATACAACAGAAAAAAGAAATATTGTAACCTTTCTGGGTAGGGTAAGGTCCAGTGATTAAGTAGAAAAAGGTCCCAAACCGCATGATGTTTGGAAATGCCTTTATTTTGGGGCGAAATATTTGTATTTTTGTCAAAAATCACCTGAATCTGAAATTATTTTTTGAAATTAGACAAACTTATCATACTGAAGTAATAGAATGTTGCACAGCATACATATTTAATTTTTTTCTGACACAATATATAACATATGTGCTCAAATATTGGCATTTTAGCGCAAAATGTTAAAAAAAATGACAAAAAAAAAGATTTCTGTAATCCATTGGGTTAATGCGTTAAAATATAGAAAGAAACCTCATATTGAATAAGGACACATTGTAATATTTTTGGATAGGCAAAGGTCCAATAATTAAGTAGAAACAAGTCCCGAACCGTATGATGCTTGAAAATGCCTTAATCTTTAGGAAAACAATGTGTATTTTTGTCAAACATCGACGGAATCTGGAATTATTTTTGAAAATAGTTTTAACATAAACTTATCAAATTGAAGTAATATAATGTTGCACAGCATACATATTCAAGTGTTTTTTGCATCATATATAACATATCTGATGAAATATGTTGGAAAAAAGAACTAAAATCACTTATTTCTGCAATCCATTGGGGGTATTTGGTTAAAATCTAGAAAAATATATAATACCGATACAATAGAAAATAGACTGTAAGCTAGTAGGAGTAACCCTCACCAAAGGGGGAATTGTGTACACCCTATTTTTCTGAAAGCCCATTATGTGTAGAGCATTTTGGAACATGTACGTGTACCAACTGGCTACTTGGACTTTACCACGTTACCGGCATTTCGAACATGGTACATAGAGCTATATACAGTATATGTTCTAAATAGAGAAATAGCGTTGAGCGACTCTCTGCGTACGGCCACTTGGCCGACCCACAGATTTTGCGACACAACGGGACCGGTGGCCAGTCGTCGGCAAAGGTCCCCAGTACATGTGGCACTCGGTCGCTAGTCCATATTAGGGGAAAGAGCTATATACAGTTATATAGAAAGATAAAGCGTTGAAAGACCTTCGGCCAACGGCCGCTGGGCCGACGTACAGATTGGGTGACACAACGGGACTAGTGGGCAGCCGTCGGCAAAGGTTCCGGCGACGCGTGGCATTCAATCGCTAGGCTGTATCAGGGGGAAGCTGCCCGAGTTAGGGTCTCGAACCTCGTAAGTCACCTAGAACTTCATACAGTATAGTTATATAATGTATAGAGGGATATAGCGTTGAGCAACCCTCGGCCGATGACCGCTGGACCGATCCACATATTTTGTGACACAACGGTGACCGGTGGCCAGCTGTCGGCAAAGGTCCAAGCTATGTGTGGTACTCGGTCCCTAGGCCTTATTAGGGTGAGGGCTACCCGAGTTCGAGTCTCGAACATGGCACATAGAGCTATATACAGTTATACAGTTATATAGAGGGAAATAGCGTTGAACGACCCTCGACCGATAGCCGCTCAGCCGATAGCCGCTCGACCGACCCACATATTTTGTGACACAACGGGACTGGTGGCTAGCCGCCGGCAATGGCCCTCGCTACGCGTGGCACTCGGTCCCTAGGTCGTATCAAAGGGAAGGCTACCTGAGAGATTCGGTCTCGAAAATGCCACCTAGAGCTATATAGTAAATAGCTTTGAGCGACTCGCAGCCGATGGCCGCTGGGCCTAACCACATGTTTTGTGACACAACGGGAACGGTGGTCAGCCGTCTGCAATGGTCATCGCTACGCGTGGCACTCAGTCCCTAGGTCGTATCAGGGGGAAGGCTTCCCGAGTTCGGGTCTCGAACATAGCACCTAGAGCTATATACAGCATAGTTATAGAGAGAGAAATAGCCTTGAGCGACCCACAGGTTTTGTGACTCAACGGGAACCAGGCCAGCCTCGGCAAAGGTCCCCGCTACGCGTGGCACTCGGTCGCTAGACTGTATCATGGGGAGGGCTACCTGAGTTTGGGCCTCGGATATGGCACCTAGAGCTATACAGTATAGTTATACAGAAATAGCGTTGAGCGACCCTCGGTCGACGGCTGCTGGGCAGACCTACAGATCTTGTGACACAATGGGACCATCTTGGACGCGATGTTTAGTTTCATTTTATGTTACACCTAACTTTCGGCTAATATACATATACATATTAGTCTAATTAACATTGTGATATATAGAAACCCTTACTTTGCAGACGAACACCAGTTTTTACAGCAACCTATTTGCACTGAAAATAAGTTTTTTGGTAATGAATGTGGTGTAACGTAAATAACAGAATAGTTTCATTAAGTTTGAAGCGCCTCTCAGCTTATATTAATAAAAGTACATGTATTATGTTTTTTTACATGGTTTTGATTTAATTTGTATTCAACGTTTTTAATGTACATTGAACATTTTAATTGTAATGTAAGGTAGCATAGTTTACATGCACGTTACTCACTAAAGCCCAACGCTCTGAATTGATGGCACAGCTGTCTCATTTTGAAACTTATTGTATGTTCTTTCAGAAAATCATACCCTACAAAATCCCCCATGGGAGAGGGAGGTGTACAGCCAGCTCAATAACTAGTACATGAAATAGTACATGGTGTATTGTATTTGTTCGGAAGGTTCTGTCATGTCATTTTTTAACAAATTCCCATAAGGTATCAGCTAGAGCAGGTTTGTCTGCTTATAAAAGCAAATAAAATGTCAGCTTGCCATGCACTCCTTGGAAACATATGATGGGTCAATGGCAATATCGCCAGGTGAGAATAAGAATATTCCATAGAAGAAAGACGGCACTTTTTTTCTCTCATCTGGCGATATGTAGTTGATTAAAAAAATCAGATTTCGTTTATGTTTTATTAAAAACACATTTTTCTCCAACAAAATAAAGCAGCATTTACCATCTTCTTATCGGTTTTCTGGTAGATTATTGCACATTGGACTGCAGAAATGTTATAATATTTTTTTCCGTTATTTCTATGCACTTTTAATTTTTTCCCAATACCTCAATGCATTACAGAAATCAGCGATTTTAGTCATTTTTTCAACATTTTGTCATAAAATATAAATACTTATATATTATATCTGATACAATAAATGACTTGGATATGTTTAGTGTGCAACATTTTATTGCTTCAATTTTATAAGCTTATGTTAAAAAAAAGTTCAAAAGATAATTCCAGATTCCGTCGATTTTTGACGGAAATACACATTTTTCGCCTGAAAATTAAGGCAATATTTTAAGCATCATATGGTTCAGGACTTTTTTCTACTTAATTATTGGACCTTTGTCTATCCACAATGTTACAATATGTCTTTATTCTATTGTATTAAATATTTTTTTCTAAATTTTAACCCAATACCCCAATGGATTACAGAAATCAGTGATTTTTGTCATTTTTTTCAACAATTTGCCCTAAAATGCCAATATTTGAGCACATATGTTATATATGATGCCAGGAAAAACTTGAATGTATATGCTGTGCAACGTTCTATTGCTTCAATTTGATAAGTTTATGTTCAAACTAATTTTAAAAAATAATTCCAGATTCCGGCGATTTTTGACACAAATACACATTTTTCTCCCCAAAATTAAGGCATTTCCAAATATCATACGGGTTTTTTTTCTATTTAATCACTGGACCATACCCTGCCCAAAAAGGTTACAATATTTCTTTTTTCTGATTTTAATAAAAAAATTAACATTTGTACCCAAAATCTCCATATTTAAATATCGGATCCATAAATTATATAGTGGGACATGCAGAAATGCGTTCCGAGAAAGAGTCCATCAATTCAAATTGGTTCTAATATATTCCATTCTTTTTCTAAAAAATAGTTCCAGATTTCGGCGATTTTCGTCTAAAAACGCAACGTTTTCCCCCAAAACTCACTAAAACCCCGACGTTGACAACGTAGAGATGGTCATAATTCTACCTATGATCTGAAATACATATAGCATTTGACAAAGTAAAGATTTTCATATTTCTTCCATTTGCCAATTTGTCCATGAACGGGTTAGGGTTATACTCAATAAAACCTAGTCTGCTACATGTATCTCTTGTCTGTGTTTGTTGCTTCCAAGGGATTCCCTTTTCAGTATTTATAGACCCCACCTCCTCACCCCACAAGAGGAATTATTTAGAGTTTGGTTTTTTGAATGTTCAAAAAGAAAGTTTCCAAATGAGACTTATCTGGTATCTGAGCGTCGGAGCGTTTGTGTGAAATGCACTTGCAAATTACGTTACAATAGCAATGCACTTCAATAAAGCTGAATAAGAGTAAAGATTGTACACAGGAACTAACATACTACGCATATTTATGTTATTTATAAAAGAACAAGGCATTTTTAATAAAGTTGGATAAGAATAAAGATTGAACAAAGGAACAAAATATACTATGCAGATGTATATTCTTTATAATTTTTTTAATTTATACAACCTTTTCAATATAATGAAAATATACTGATGTTTACATAAGCTTATAGCATTTGAAAAAAACTTTATAAAGGATCATAATCTTATAGTAAATGCAAAATATAAACCTCTGGCTCATGTAGTTCAGAGAAGAATATTTTTTAAATTTTTATTCCTATACAGGTCTATGTAAAACTGTGACCGCCGGGACGTGGCCAAATTAGACCCTAAGGTCACCATTAGAACAAAACTTAGAAGAGAAGCGTAAGCTGATGCTATACGTAATACATAAAAGCTCTGTGCCTTCTGGTTTCAGAGAAAAAGATTTTTTAAAGTTTTTTCCGATATGTCTATGAAAAACATGCAAAATCTCAATATTCAAGCTTTGGACTCCCAGAGCAGCCATTTTTTGAATACACTTAGTAGTATCGGTGTTGTCAATCATTTTAAAAGAAAAACTGTCGAAATCTGTAGAGCGGTTCTTGAGAAGAAGTTTTTTTAAGGTTTCGGCTAAATATGGTAATGGCGGCCAATTTGGACGTTGCGCTGACCTAATTTTAACAAATCTAAAAAGCATTTATCTAAGAATCATACATGTGAAGTTAGGTCAAAATTAGCGAAGCGGTTTCTGAGGAGAAGTCGTTTGAAGCAAAAGTTTACGACGACCACGGACGGAAAGACGACAGAAGTATAGAAACGAGGGGTACAAGCACAGTTTTCCCCTCGCGGGGGAACGAGAAAACTAATGAAATATGCCAGGGGAGACTCAGGCGTAACTCTCATTGACACCACTAAGATCTAAATGTAAGTCACGCCTAAATCAACACCAACATATTTCATTAGTTTTCTCAAGCACCCCGCTCTGGAAAACTCCGCTGATACCCCTCGTTTCTATACTACTAATCAATCCGGTTTGTTATTTTAATAACATAACATTTGCAACTCATTAACATAACATTTGCAACTCATTAAGCAAAGTCAGACGGAACCGGGCAGTAGTCTTCATCATCGCTCTGCATATCATTTTTTACCATGGAGTATTTTATTTTTCTACACTTTGCTATTTTGTATTTCAGTTCAAGAAGCTCTTCTCTGTTTCTATCCAGCTCGCGTTCATAATTATCCATTTCAACTAGCAATCGTCTTTTTTTGGTGTCCATAAAATCATCACGAACTACTTCATATTCTACTTGGAGTTGCTTGCTTGTCATTATTTTTTTTCTATATTTATCTTTTAAATTGTTAGGTTTTCTGCAAACCTTTTCTTATCTTTCTTGTTCCATTATATAATAATACTATATATAATTATTTTTAACCCTTATTTAATATTTTCAATATCCTTGAATGGAACCCAATTATTGAAATCTTCATTGTAGCCCTTCCATTTAATCAACGCTTGTTTCTTTTTGTAATCACGTCGTATTACTTTTTCAATCCTGAATATTTCTTGCTTTGCTTTTATCATTTCTAATTCATAAAAGCTTCCATCAATGTTTTCGTTGTTTAAATCTTTTATTTTGTATGTCACAGGATTTGTGTTTTGAATTTCATCAACAACACATATTTCTTCAGTTTGATTCGGGGTATAACCTTTCTCAAACGTTCTTTTATATTTGCTGATTCTAACATTATCCCCTATTTTAAACTTTGGTTTAATTTGATTACTTCTCATTTTTCAATACAAGTTGAAATATACCGTTCCTTTATTCTTTTCATTACTAGCTTCAGTCGGTGCCATTTTAATACTCCGCTGTTTTGTATTATTATACTTATCAACCATCATCTTTAGCACATCTAAATATGTGTTTGTATTGTTAGCTGTAAACTATTTCCACATCTTTTCTTTTAATGTTCTGTTAAATCGTTCAATTACTACAGCTTTTCCGAAATTAAAAGTGTGATACATTTTGATATTATTATCATCAAGAAATTGATTAAACGTCTTGTTGTAAAATTCCACACCTTGATCAACTCACAACAATTTACACTGTCTGCCTGTACTGATTATCTGTTTGCACGCTTTGGTAATTTCTAAACCAGTTTTATTTGGAACGGGTACAGCCCAAGCAAATTTACTAAATAAATCAATAACAGTAAGCAAGTATTTAGTACCTTTATTATACTTTGAAAACGATTGCATGTCAACCAAGTCAGCAGACCATATTTTATCAATTTCATTAACAATCACACGGCGTTGAGTGAACTTTCTTCGTATAGGCTTATGAAGTTCATCTGCTAACTTGTCAGTCCATTTCAACGCCTTTTCTGTTTTTTGAGTTTCCAAGACCAAGTTTATATTTTGCACTAATAACAGGCTTGACTATCAAATTCTTAGCGATCTTTTCTCCAAGTGATTTGGATTTGCTTGTTTTCAAACCGGTCAGCATGTTTTAATCGCACATTGATTTATTACCAGGACTTTCTTCATAACAGTAATCATGATCTTTGCAAATAGCATCTAATTCATTTAAAGGTTCTCCACTATCAAACGGATTACCGGGACCGCAATATTTATAACCAGGAAGTGTTAGCACCTTTTTGGGCAGCTAAGGGAGCAAAGCTTTATGAATATTAATATTTCCACCTTCTGCGTTTTGAACAAACATTGTTTTAGTAATACCGCAAGATGCACAAGTTGCTCTTAACATTTTTCAACCATTTTTTGCTAAAACATACTTAGGATCAACATTTTCAGTAACCTTTTTTTCTTTTATACAGTAACTAATATATAATATGATTAGATTAAACTTCGTTTACAAAATATGATTTTATAATGTTTTCATTTTCTATTGGTTTGTATGGTTTTAATATTTTATAAAGAATATCGTACACACTATTTCCCTCTTGCAACTTTTTGACAAAGTACAAACAGAAATATCCGCACAAGACACTTGTTTTATCTTGATATTGAAAGGTGTTGTATTTTATATTAGGTATGTAATTTAAAACTTCTTTTGGTGGGCTCAGACCAAACGGATCGAAGTTATAATTATCATAGTAACAAGTCCAGTGTGTACCAGGTCCAATATGATCCTCAAGATTAATAATACCACATTCTTGTTTGTTTTGTTTTGTCGGTAATTTGTTTTTGCTAAACACTCCCCTGAATTTCTGTATACCTAACCGCTTAACCCACTTTATTATGTCTAAGTTAGAGATAGGTTTATTTTTAAAATTCAATTTTTTTTTATGAATGGGATACTTCTATATGGTCTAATTTGCGAGTCTACTTGTAAACCTTTTCCACGATCAACTCTTAGTCTTTTTCCTTTTCTACCTACTTGCAAACCTTTTCCAGTTAAACCACTAATAAGAGATCCAATCAATGGAATTCCTTATGATGCAAGCATTCCAAGAAATCCTCCATCTTGTTGTTGCTGCTTTGTCAGTTTAATAGGGCAACAACCTTTAGACTTTATTTTCTTTGCGCAAGTGTTAATTTATTTGATCCAAGAAGTGCTTGTTTTTTGTCACTAGGAATAGTTACCATCCCATTTCCAAAAAGTTTGCCAATTCCAGTACTTGCTAAGCCACTTAATGCTCTTGTTGCTAGTGGTGCTAATACTTTTGGAACAAATTTTGCAACGGTTGGTAATATTGTTTTAGTCAACAAACCAGCTAATGCACCTAAAAAGCCTCCATTTTTAGACTGAGATCTCATTTGCGATTTTGATATATTTATGTCTAATCCCTGCCCACCAGATTGAGCCTTGTTAATATTGTTAATCTGGGTAGCTGTAAGTAGCAAAGGAAAGTTTCCGGTTAGTTGGTAATTTTTTAGCCTGAGCGTTAATTCACTTTTGTTTTCATATGTTTTTGCCAGACTTTGTTTCTGGCCATCAGATAAATTTACTGAATAATTTACGTAAGTCATATATATTATAAGTTAGATTAAACAATCACTAGTTCATTTCCAACGGTTTTAATAACAACTTCTTCCTTGTACAAGACTAAAGAATACATTTTATATCTAGCGGTAGGAACGTTGTTTAGTTTATATCTCAAACTTATTTGTTTTGGATCAATACTGACTTCATTTCCCTTGTAACTCAAATCGAAATATATCATTCCGAAGAGATTTTTAAAATTACCCACATTGAGTAAAGTTCCAGTGATTTTCTCATTTTGCTTGTGAGAATAATTAATAGCATCTCCGAATATTCTTACGATATTATCATAACTGTATTCAGTTTCTGGATAATAAACTCCATTTCCAACGTCCAATCTAGCTGATTGTAAATAACAATTAGTATCAGCAGCATTGAGCTTAAAAGTATCCAAAAGGTGAGGATTTTGTTTTTGAGAAGAACTCTTGTCAGCCCTTTGCAAATACACAAAAACGTGTTTTGGACTTTTGACTCCAGCCGTTATTCTAAATACAGATTCTGTTAGTTGAGTACTTCCGCTTTCTTGTATCATTTTATGAAGATAAGTCCATGTTGTTGATGTCATATGATTTGTCATTACGTAACTTAAACCATCTGGGTTAAATATCATTCTAGGTTTCCACAAAACTAATTTATTAATAACTACCCGACCATCATCACCACCTGCTTTGAAAATTAGCAAATTTGCAAGATGATTTGAATATGACTAGGAGGAAGCGTGTTTGTTTCCAAACCTCCAAACCTCCAAAGAAGGAATATTTATTTAATGGGATCATAGAGTCAACTTTTTGATTAGTTATGATTAAAGCATGACGAATCGCAAATCCTGAATTATAACCAGCTTGATCATCTCGAGATTCTGCAGCAGCCGTGGTATCTAAATAAAATTTGTTCCGGTTGTCTTTACATAATCATCAGAAATTTCAAGCAAGCTTTTGACATTAACAAATCTGTGAAGATTATTTCCATCGTAAACTATTTTTCCATTTTGCCTTACTTGCATTTGATTAATCAGTGAAGCTGCATCATTAATTAGAGCAATTTCATCGGCGGCTGCGAAAGCAGCTCCATCAGCAAGTTTGTTTACTTGAAAACTGATTTCAAAATATGCATTATACCAATCAAAGTAAGAACTTCTATCATTTAGTGTAAACTGATAACCACTTTTCATGTGCCTGGTAGTATTTCCTGGTTGTGCTATAGGAGTATCTAACTGAATAGGTACATGTTCATATCTAGTATTATATTTATCACTTCGAAACATCTATATATACTATAGATTTTTTATTAATTAATCGATTAATTCTTACATGAATTCCCCTTCCGGATAGTAATCTGTTAATTTTTACATCTTCTTCAGTTTCAGCTACATCTTCTTCAGTTTCAGCTACAACATCTTTTGTGTTATCAGCCTTTGTAAGTTCTTTTAAAATTATCGCACCTTTTGTTTAGGTTTAATAACTGAAACTAACTTATCAGCAGCCATTTTTCCTACTTCATCTCCAAGATTTTTAGAACCACTTTCTAAGATTTGTTTTCCAGCAGTTTCTAATGCTTTCTTGCCTGCTGTTTTTACAGACTCACTAAATATATTTGATCCTACTTTTGAAAAAAATGTCAAATATACCAGCCCCAGTTAATCGATCAACTTGAGTGTATGTTCCCATACTAGTGTCATAAACTTTTTTTAAAGGTGTCATATAACTTATGTTACATTAATTTCTTCAAAACAAAACGAAATGATGTGTGGACACCATTAAGATTAATACTCTTACCAGAGAAATCGGTAATGTAAATATTAATACTGTTAATGATTGTTTTGTTTACTTCACAAAACCCGACTCTTATCGGTTCATCTTTGAAAGGATATGATCTCGTAGGATCAGCTGTATTTATTTCATAAATAACATCCCGGTATGATCCATCAACAATAGAATTACTTATCAAATCACAGTGGATATACAACGTATCAATATAAATTTGTTATATTTGGTGTCGCAGTTCCAAATGTAGTTTCTCTGATAACTACATCTTTGTCAAACCCAATCAAGGTGTGAAAGTTTGATTCTCTCAAATCAAGTATAAATTTATTATGAATGGTAACCAAACATTTAAAACTTGATAAATCAAACTCAATATGTATCGGGACAGGCGAGTCATCGGTTAAATCATTGTTTACAGCCAATGCTTCTTTTATGTAATTATCAATATCGGCATAACTGTAATTTCCATTTGCAAAACTAATAGTTTTCCAATCTGTTCCGTTGTGATACCTTATCACTTTGTTATTAAAATCTTCACCAATATTATACCACGAGTAAGTCATAGAATTAATATTATCAAGTCCGATGCCATACTGTTTGTTCTTACCTAATAGTAATGGTCTGTCAAATACAGTTGTAAAATTACTCGGTGTATTTGAGCTATTATTATTGACGCTTTTTCTGATGATAATACCATTTTTGTTCCATATAATATAAGATGGATAAATTTTGCTAAAATTAATCACCTTTGTAATACAGTTTAAAACTTGATTTTTCAAAATTGAAAACTTGTGTAGTGTAACTTTTTATGCCTGTAAAGATGTCCAAAAATGTGATTTCGGAAGAAATGCTTCAAATGTTCCTTTTAGTATTCGTTTACCATTTTCTATTTTTGGCTGAGGACGTGACTCATCAGCATTAAACAAACTAAAATATTCTATACCAATGTCTGTATTTGTAACTGTATATGTAAGGTCGGCTTCAACTATATAGCGCCGGGTTTTACAATTCTGAAGCTACCAGAATATTCTGTAGCATATTCTTCACTTTTTATAAATGGGTTGGTTACAAAAGTAAACGCCTCGAGAAAACCATCACGTTTGGTTCTTTCAAGTGGTTTTCGTGTCGGATATGATACATAGTTACTTCGGCTAGTAGTATCTAGCATGATGCTTATTCCATCATGTATCGTATATTCAAAAATAGAATCCGGCTTAAATAGTCTACTTTTACTTTCAACCCATCAATTATGCCAATACTGCTGTGTGCCGGCTATCCGACTTTTGATTATGCTCCTTGAGAGAAGCTATTTCACCATCAAAGCTTTGCTTCTTTCATCCTGGGCAGCTTTCAGTTGCTTCGAAGCATCATCAATAGCAGTCTTAAGTTTATCAGTGTCAACCAGTTTGCTCAGAGCAGTCTCCAGCGACTTACCGTCAACCATATTCTTTTTGATATCTTCAAATTGTTTGTTGATATCAGCAACGTTGGTGTTTATCTGCTCATTTAATATTTTAATTTGAGTTATTTCGGTAGTAAAAGCAGTTCTCATTTGTTTTGAAGCATCAGCAATAGCATTTTCTAGTTCATTATTGTCAACCATTTGTTTATTGATTTCTCCAATCCGTGTATTAATATTTTGAACACCAGTTCTTATTTGTTCACTTAATTTCTTGTAGTTTTTACTCTCTTCCAATGCATATTTCTTTTCTAGCTCTTTCAAAGCATCACTCAAAAGTTTAATTCCATCTTTCAATCCGTTTTGAATTTTAATCATTTTTTCACGGTTTGCTTGTAACTTTGTTTGTATCAAACTTAGTTTATCTTCAACACCTGTTGTCAGATTTTTCATTATGTCTGGAATTTTATAAATATTATAATCACGTATGATTTTTGTTATTCTCATTTGAGTATATTGCCTTGTTACTGCATCATCTGGTCCGCCTGGATTACCAACATTAGTGATTTTATTTTTATTCATGTCAAGATCACTTCTCAAAACATTTTCCTGGTTTCTAACCTTGTGAAGATAATTAACCAAATGTTTTTGTTTTACATACTCAGACAGCACAATACCAAAATTTGTAATATTAACACTGCCGGTAGTAACTTTCTCGCCAAGATCATTAAAAAGCCCCATTATATATAATATGATTATATTAAATATCACCAGTGAAGTTTCTTTTGATCAACTTTCTAGGGCGATCAAGATACAGAAAGTCGTACTGCTTGTCAGTCGCTTTTCTGTACTGCTCTTTGCTGACATCTTGTTCTATGGAAAGCATACCCAGCTCGCGATTAACCGGAGTTGCAAAGAATATGTAATGAGAACAGTTCAAAAGAATGTCTTTGGGAGTTTTGTAATAAGATTGAGATAAATAAATTACACAACAATTTGTGTGTCTTCCCTGTATGAAATAATTAATAATATCGTTTTGATTGCGTTCACAATCATAATCATCAAAAATAACTACCTTTTGAGTATCAGAATCCAAATTATTCACAGGGACAACTTGATCATTTGAACATTCTAATATATCTTCAACCGAAATTTTATTCTTTTTTGCTATCTTTTGTGACAAAACCTGATACTTAGACTGCTCCAAGTTTTTAGCAAACAAATAAATCTTGTCGTAATAAACTAAAGGTTTCAGCAACATGTGAACTAATTTGTTTGTCTTGACATATCCTGAATTACCGCATATAAGCATCCTAAAACAACAGTCCGGCATGAAGTTACATATCTGCTTGAAATTACTGTTGTCGGTCTTCATATCATAGTTTGGAATTTCCATTATAATAATACATGGATAATGCTTGCCTTAACTTATTTTAATTTATCTTATTTTAATCTAACATATTATTACATGTCTTTGTTAAAATGGAAAGAATTAGCAGATAAAATGCGAAAAGCGAGTGAGCTTGTTAAAGAATACGAGAATAAAGTTATCCGAAAAAGACTAGAAAAAGGAGCTAGTCGTGATTTATACACAGAAGTATTTAAACCTGTGACTGGTGAAATAACAGAGCAAACAAGGCGGCTAGCTGAACATTTGATTACCCTTCCAGAAATACGTCAACAGTTGGCTCTTCTTCCCGAGGCAATACGTCCACAATTACTTGCCCCGCCTGATCGTGGAGCTATAGCACCACCACCGCCACCACCGCCACCACCAACGCTACTACCACCACCACCACACGTTAAAAAATCAGTTATCAAGAAAACCGTAGATCCTAAACGCCAAACGCCGGCTAGTTACCAAGAGGAACTAGAGCAGACAGTAAAGTCTCCAAAATTAAGAAGTGCTTCAGGCAGAGTGCTTAGGTCAAAACCTGCCGAACCCGAGGTAGGAATATTTGAAAAAATCAAAAAGAAACGTACATCATTTGATCCCGGGGATGAAGAAATAATAAGAGAAGTAGAAAAAGAATGGGAAGATGAGGAACCTGCTGCGAGGCCTAAGGAACCCAAACCGGTGTATGATATTGACTTGAATGCTGACATTAAAAAACAGACATACTTGATAAATATGATTTGCCATTACCAACTAAAATACCAGGTATTACTGATGGGAGTGCTGATTATGCTGAATATATTAAAAGGGCTGAAGAGATACGTAATAAAATGATTCACAAGATAAGAGGTCTGGAGACAAGAATAGACAACCAGCGCTTAAAAATGGTCCGAGAGAGTTACAGTAGTGCGAAAACCGATGCGACCAGGCGCAAATATGCAATATTACAAGCTAGCTCCGCGCATCGTGAACCAGAAAAGGCTCCACTCGTAAAAGAATATGATAAATTAAAAGATGAAATGAATGCTCTGGATTTTTACATAGAGAGGTTACCTGAGCGGATTCGAGCAGCTGGTGAAACTATACAAAAGACTGGTAAAGGGATGCAACAAAAAAGAAATTCCTACAAAGTCGAAAAAGATGGCCACTATGGAGTGTTACAAATTGATTTGCCGAAGCGTGTCGGTCATCACAAACTTATTGCTTAACTAGGAGAAGCAGTTGTGCTAGACCTAAAAGTAGATGATGATTTTATAGACTTGATAACAAAGCGTTACAATAATAAAAAAACTTATTCAAAACTGTCTCAGAATGCTTTTAAGGAACTAATAAAATTATCTGGTTTGCCAATTCATGAAGGTTCTTCAAAGTTCAAGAAGATTTTAGGAGGTTGTGTTGATGTTGAATATTATAATAGTCCTGATGATATGGTTAATGCTCTGGAGTTAGTATGTGGGAGTATCGAATCAGGAAATAATAGTCCACGGCTGATAAATAAAGGTATTAGCATAATCGATGAATTATTAAAAAAAACGAAACATGCAAAAACTATTGATTTTGAAGATGCGAGTGAATTAGACGCAGGGCTTCTAATTTGTTCAAACTTTCAAGATTTAACAGACAGAATTATAGCAATGGCAAAACAACTAAAACTGTCATGGAAAATAAAAAAAGGAGATATAAAAATATTACGTTCTTTTTGCGAGAAACACATTTCAGAGGCAACCAGTTACCATCCAACTTTATACGAAGTTTCTTTTATTGCCTACTATGATGTTTTACTTAACCAAGGAATTGAAATTATTATGTATGGTTGAGTAAAATAATATAATCTTTAATATATGAGCATTTACAGATATGTAGAAGAAGAAAGAAAACATTTTGAAGAGGAACAGAAGGTTTATGAGAAAGTAGATGCTTACGAGCAAACTCTTTTAACTGAGACAAATGAATTTATCAAAGAGTTTAAGACGTAGTAAGCAGTAACCGAAAGTATTTCTTCAGTATCAAACAATCCTAAAAAATCACATACAGAAGCATATCAAAAGCATACTGATTGCAGTTACGGGTATAAGTTTGTTTGTTGCTATGATGCTCAGTATTCAAAACCAGTTGTAACGAATAGAGGACCAAACGCTGTTTACAATTTTTTAGAAAAAATGATAGAAGAAGAAAAGTGGTGCAAGAAAACCATGAATGCAAACTTTAAAAAAGATCTGGTAATGTCACAGGAAGAAGAAGCTGGATTCCAAAAATCTAAATAATGTCATATTTGTGGTAATGGTTTTGCAACAACTCTCAAAAAAGGTGACGCGGGTTATACAGTGGCATACAAAAAAACTCCATCAGAAAAGTTAGAGAGCAATGCCATATAACTGGAAAGTATAGAGGAAGCGCTCATGACATATGTAATATAAATTTCAGGTTGACTAGAAAAATACCTGTTGTGTTTCATAACTTGAGAGGATATGACTCTCACTTCATAATGCAGCACATCGGAAAGTTTAAACGAAACATAAATGTTATACCAAATAACATGGAGAAGTACATGGCTTTTATGTTAGGACAAAGTTTAGTGTTTATTGACAGTTTTCAGTTTATGTCTCAATCATTAAAAAATTTATACTTCTCAGGAATACTCTGGCGACAAGCTAGAATTAATAAAACGAAAAGGTGTTTATCCTTATGATTACATGAACAGTTTTGAACGCTTCAAGGATACTAAGTTACCTAATTACAAACTAGATCCTTGTCATTACTTCAGTAGTCCTGGTTTAGCTTGGGATGCATGTCTTAAGATGACTGGTATCCAACTTGACTTAATCACTGATATTGATCTATATTTGTTTGTGGAAAAAGGATTAAGAGGTGGCACGAGTTATATTGCAAACAGATATTCACAGGCTAACAATAAATATATGAAAAACTATGACAAGAAAAAAGATAACAAGTACAAAATATATCTTGATGCTTATAACGTGTACGGGTGGGCCATGTGTCAACCGTTACCTACTGGCAACTTCAAGTGGGTTGATAAGTTTGAACAAGGAAAATCAAATTACATTGTTGAGTGCGATATTACGTATCCTGAGAAACTGCATGACTTGCATAATTATTATCCTCTCGCACCGGAAAGTTTAAATATCAAAGATGTGTGGTTGTCAGACTATTGTAAAAATTTAAAACAAAAGTTTAATTTAGGACATTGTAATGTTAATAAACTTGTTACGACGTTGAAAAATAAAGAAAAGTATGTCGTGCATTTTTTAAACTTAGAATTGTATAAAAAGCTTGGATTAAAGGTAACAAAAATACACCGAATAATACAGTTTGACGAATCAAAGTGGTTGAAAACATACATAGACTGTAATACTGCCAAGAGAACAGCTGGTAAAAATGCTTTTGAAAAGGATTTCTTCAAACTGATGAACAATTCAGTTTTTGGTAAAACTATGGAAAATTTGAGAAAAATAATTAATGTTAAATTGACTCATGACGAGCAGGTTCTCTTAAAATATGCAGCAAGACCTTCATTTATTTCTTTTAAAATGTTTAATGAAAATTTATTTGCTATAAACAGAATAAAAAAACGATTAGTTTTAAATCGTCCTTGTTATGTTGGTATGTGTATTTTAGACTTGTCAAAATATTTGATGTATGATTTCCATTACAACTATATCAAACACAAATATGATAGAAAAGCTAAGTTATTATTTACTGATACCGATTCCTTGTGTTATGAAATAGAAACAAAAGATGTGTATGCGGACTTTTACAAGGATAAAGAACTGTTTGATAATTGTGATTATGATCCAAAAGGGCAATTTAATTTTAATGATAATAAAAAGGTTATTGGCAAGATGAAATATGAAACTTGTGGAATACCCATTGTTGAATTTGTTGAGTTGCGGAGTAAACTATATTCCTATGTGCTAGATAATGAGGTTAGTACAAAGAAATGTAACGGTGTTAAAAAGTGTGTTGTTAAAAAACCGATAGCACATGGCGATTACAAAAATATTTTGTTTACGGCAACAGAAGCTCACCATGAGATGAAAGTTATTAGATCACAAAAGCATAACATAAGCAGCTATGCAATAAATAAAAAAAGTGTATCAGCTTATGATGATAAACGGTACATACTAGATAACGGACAAGATACGTTAGCATACAAGTAACAAATGATATGCAGAGCGATGATGAAGACTACTGCCCGGTTCCGTCTGACTTTGCTTAATGAGTTGCAAATGTTATGTTAATGAGTTGCAAATGTTATGTTATTAAAATAACAAACTGGATTGATTTGTAGTATAGAAACGAGGGGTATCAGCGGAGTTTTCCAGAGCGGGGTGCTTAAGAAAACTAATGAAATATGTTGGTGTTGATTTTGGCGTGACTTACATTTAGATCTTAGTGGTGTCAATGAGAGTTACGCCTGAGTCTCCAATAGATCACATTCAGCCTTCGGCTCAGGTGATCTAAACATATTGCAGTCTCGGTTTGATCGGGACTGTTCATGAACGGTAGTGAAACGTGTTTACTGCCGTTCAAGCCCTCTAGCCCCGGGTTGAGCAAAACTCAATATTTAAAATATCTATGAATATGATGGTGAATATGGAACCTTCAATGAGGTATTTTTACACCATTGCATGGCCAGCGGCGTATGGTCCCAGTTTCTAACAAAACGTGTTATCCTTAACGAGCAAACAACGGGGGAAATAAATAATGGAGTTTAGTTGGGAGTAGCGGTTACGAAGCCTGCGTATCACAGGTAACAGTCAAAAGTCTAAATTAAAAGGCAACATATCCTAAGGGTGATTAAACAATACTCAGAACCTTTAAAGGCTGGAGTAGTGGAGTAGTGGAATCACCTACTCGAAATCCAAGTAGGAAAACAAAGGTATTTATGAATGTACCACCAGTATCTATAAATATCGGGCTCAGCAAACTCCAAAGATCGGAATGAATAATAGTCCTGATTGCAAGCATGTGGAGATGTTTACCGCGAACTCACTGTACAGGCAACTATACTGTGATATATAAAATATATATGACAGGAGAAATAAAACAAGAGCTGTTGGAGAACAGCGCAGCTCGACTATTCAATTATTCAGAGAATAATAAATGATATAGGTAGTATATACCATCAGAAAACAAGGCCACAACAACGTGGGGTGGGTTAGGGGTACAACATAACTATGTGTAAGAATTGACCAAAACTACACATAAATATGTAAAAAATAAAAAAATGGAGTTTTGAATGGGGTGCGGGGTGGGAGTGGGTGAGAGGCGGGGCTGGGTGGTGGGTGAGTGGGGGTGGTGAGGGCAACATATATATGTAAGAAGCTATGTAAGAATTCACCAAAACAACACAAAATATGTAAAAAAAATAATTAAAAATCGAGTTTTGAGTGGGGATGGGGGAGAGGCGGGGGTGAGGAGGGCAACATATATGTGTAAGAAGCTATGTAAGAATTGACCAAAACAACACAGAAATATGGTAAAACAAAATAAAAATAAAAAATATTTCGATTGTGGGGAGTGGGGTGGGGGGCGCAAGATATCTATGTGTAAGAAATGACAAAAACAACACAGAAATATGTAAACAAATATTGAGTTTCGAGTGGGGGATGGGGTAGTGTGTGGGAGGGGGTGGAGGGGGCAACATATATGTGTAAGAAGCTATGTGTAAGAAATTACCAAAACAACACAGATATATGTAAAAAAACAATAAACATTAAATAAAAATATTCCAGTTTCGAGCGTGGGGGTGGGGGTGGAGGGGGAGAGGGGGCAACATAGGTATGTGTAAAAATTGACCAAAACAACACAGAAATATGTAAAAAAAAAAAAGAAGAGAGTTTCCAGTGTGTGTGTTGGGGGGAGGTGGGGGCGGGGAGAAAAGTAGAGGATGGGGGCGGGGGAGGGAGCAACATATGTGCAAGAAGTTATGTGTAAGAATTGACCAAAAAACACAGAAATATGTAAAAATAAAAATAAAAAAAATAATTCTAGTTTCGAGTGTGTGGTGTGGGCGGGGGTTTGGGAGTGGCGGGGAAGGGGAGGCGGGGGGGAGGTGAGGGGGCAACATGTGTAAGAATTGACAAAAGCAACACAGAAATATGTAAAACAATAAAAAATAGAGTTTCAAGTGGGGGTGGGGGGAGCGGGGGTGAGAGGCGGGAGTGGGTTGGGGGGAGGGGGCAACATATAAGTGTAAGAATTGACTAAAACAGCACAGAAATATGTAAAAAAAAAGTGAAAAAAAAATGGTGTGGAGAGGGGTGGCAGTGGGGGCGAGGGGGGAGGGAGCCCATGCCCCAATATCGGTGAAGTATGAATAAGATGCATAATGCTATAAGAAATCCCAAACCAAAATTATAGATATATCCATGCTAACATGCAAACATAGATCTGCCTTTATTGCACATTTTATGGGTCATCACAATTTGGTTTCCATGGGAGCCCAGAATTTACAGAAGACAAAATTACTTTTAAGGAAACCAATTCCAAAATTTTGTTCATCTAGGACAAGAAATGTAAGAGATATAGACCTGTAAACACAGCTTACTCGCAAAATTTGATGTGAAACAGACACATTTTAAGGTCTATCATAATGTGGGTTCCATGGGAGCCCAGGGGTTACAGGAACCAACATTACTTAACCAGCCCTTAAGACAATGCTATAAGGAAGCTAATGGCCAAATTTGGTTGTGCTAGGGTAAGAATTGTAAGAGATATAGACTTGTAAACACAGCTTACACGCAACATTTGATGTGAAATGGGACACATTGTATGGGCTATCATAATTTGGTTTCCACGGGAGCGAATAGGTTACAGGAACCAAAATTGCTTATGCAGCCTTTAAGACAATGCTATAAGGAAGTCCATGGCCAAATTTAGTTGTGCTAGGATAAGAAATGTAAGAAATATAGACTTGTAAACACAGCTTACACGCAAACCTTGATGTGGGACGCCGACGCCGACGCCGACCCCGGGGTGATTACATAAGCTCTCTTATTTTTCGAATAGTCGAGCTAAAAAAGAAGAGACCCAAGAGGGCCTGTGGACGCTCTACTGGCTAACATGGCTCTAATAACATGAATGAAGCGAATGACTGCAATTACGTTTTTTTGAAAGCATTTTAAACTAAATCAAGGGCCATAACTAAAAAATCTGGTAAAGTCTGGTAAAGATCAGATGAAAAATGAAGGCCTCTTATTAACGAGGCAAAATATAGCATTTTTAACGAAATCAAGGGCCAAAACTCCGCTGTTACTGATCGGATCTGGCTGGTTTTCGGACTTGTCCGAACTTTTATGGCAATTCAGAATCTGGTAAAGTTTGGTAAAGATCGGATGAAAATTGAAGGCCCTATCGTCTTAAACAGGCAAAATATAGCCTTTTTAACTAAATCGAGGGCCATAACTCCGTTGTTGCTGTTCCGATCAGTCTCATTTTTCAACTATTCCGAGCTTTCATTGACATTAACAATCTGGTAAAGTTTCGTAAAGATCGAATGAAAAATGAAGGCCCTATCGAGGCAAAATATAGCCATTTTAACTAAATCAAGGGCCATAACTCCGTTGTTCTGGTCCGATCTGGCTGGTTTTCGAACTTGTTCGAGCTATCATTGAATTAAAAAAAAATAAACAAATTATAAAAAAAATATAATAATAATAAAAAAAGAAAGCAAAAAATTCTGGTAAAGTTTGGTAAAGATCTGATGAACAATGAAGGCCCTATCGTATTAATGAGGCAAAACATAGCATTTTTAACGAAATCAAGGCCATAACTCCGCTGTTACTGTTCCGATCAGTCTTGTTTTTGAACTTGTCGGAGCTTTCGTTGACATTAATAATCTGGTAAAGTTTCGTAAAGATCAAATGAAAAATGAAGGCGCTATCGTCTTAATGAGCCAAAATATAGAAGTTTCAACTAATTCAAGGGCCACAAATCCGCTGGTACTGGTCCGTTCTGGCTGGTTTTTGATCTTGTTCGAGCTTTAATTGATATTAACTATCTGGTAAAGTTTGGTAAAGATCGATGAAAAATGATGGCCCTATCGTCTTAACGAGGCAAAATATAACATTTTTAACTAATTCAAGGGCCATAACTGCGTTGTTGCTTGTTTGATCAGGCTGGATTTCGAGCTTGTCCGAGCTTTCATTGATATTAACAATCTGCTAAAGTTTGGTAAAGATCGGATGAAAAGGGCCCTATTGTCTTAACGAAGCAAAATATAGCGTTTTTAACTAAATCAAGAGCCATAATTCCGCTGTTACTAGTCCGAGATGGCTGTTTTTCAAACATGTCCGAGCTTTCATTGATATTCACAATCTGATACAGTTTGGTAAAGATCCGACGGCCCTATCGCTTGACGAGCAAACATATAGCATTGTTAACTAAATCAAGGGCTATAACTCCGCTGTTTCTGGTCTGATCTGGCTGGTTTTCAAATTTTCCGAGCTTTCATTGATATTAACGAACTGTTGAAGTTTGGTAAAGATTGAATAAAAAAATGAAGGCCCTATCGTCTTAACGATACAAAAGTAAAACGACGGACGATGGACGGACGGACGAACGACGGACGACGGACAACTCGGCATCCCATTCGGCCAGTAGAGCTAACTAGAACTATCACTAAATTGATGAATATGCCCGCTTTGAAACAGTTGAATTGAAAGGCACATGAAGTTCATTATACAATGTTAGAGTGGAAAGTTCTAAGACAAAAAAGGGCCAAAATTCTGTAACAAATGTGGCAATCATCCATGTGTGAATTAGAGACATAAGGTCATCAGTTTTTATGTGTATGTGAAGTTTACGAACAATCCATTCAAAACTGTTTGCAAGTGGAAATTCCACGAAAAACAGTTTTTCATAAATTTATACAAAGTTTCATTCCAATTTTTTTTCCATATATCCTACCTACACAAAGTTTTATATCCCACTCCTGACTGAAAGTATTGCCTGGAAGCCATTTTTCTATTTGTGCAACAGTGACATGAACTTGACCCATTGACCGCAAATGCAATCCCAAGATTCGTTTCCATATAACCTACACAGCAAGTGTCGTTCCAATATCTTATTCCTAACTAAAGTTTTTAAATGGAAACTATTTATTGTATTTTAGTAATAGGACATTGACCTTGATACTAGGGACCTGAAATGCATTTCAAAACTTTCTATTCATAGAAGCTACCTACACAAGAAGTCTCATCCCAAAATCTCAATCCTAAAAGAAGTTACTGGGAGGAAAGCGTGTTTTTTTTTAATTTTTAGTAACAGTGATCTTAAAAAGCAACATTCGTGGTAATATCTCAGGCCTAACAAATGTGTATGTAACTGGGCGGAAACTTTTTGTTTTTAGTAACAGCGACCATGACCTTGACCCCAATGATCTGAATGCAACCCCAACATTCTATTGCATATAAGCTACCTACACAGTAAGTTTCGTCGCAATATCTCTCTCCTAACAAAAGTTATTGGGCGGAAACCTTTTCTCTATTTTCGGCAACAGCAACCTGGGACCTGAAATGCAATTCGAACATTGCTTTCCATATGAGCTACTTACATCGTCAGTTTCATCGCAATATATCACTCCTAACAAGAGTTATTGAGCGAAAACCATGTTTCTATTATAAATAACAGCGACATTGACCCTGACCCCAAATGCAATTCCAAGTTTCCTTTCCACATAAGCTACATGCACAGCATGTTCCGTTGCAATATATCAAACCTAACCAAAGATACTGAGCGGAAACCATATGTTTTATATTTAGTAAGAGCGACCTTGGCCATATTGAACCACAAATGCAATCCCAAGCTTCCTTTCCATATCAGCTACATACCCAGTCAGTTTCGTCGCAATATCTCATTCCTAACAAAGTTATTTAGCTGAAACATTTTTTCTATTTTTAGCAGCAGTTACCTTGACCTTGACTCCAGTGAATCATAACAAAATCACGAGCTTCCGTTTCATATCGGCTAACTACACAGTAAGCTCCGTCGAAATACCTTCAATCCTAACAAAAGTTATTGAGCAGAAACCATTTTGCTATTTTAGAACAGAGATATTGACCTTAACCCTAGTGACTCCAAATACAATCACAAGCTTCACTTCTAGATAAGCTACATACACAGAAGGTTTCGTCACAATACCTCACTCCAACAAAAGAATTGAGCGGAAACCATTTTTTTATTTTTCATAACTGCGACCATAACTTGACCAAAGTGTCCCCAAATACAATCCCAAGTTTCCTTTCCACGAAACTACCTACTTAGCAAATCTCATTCCTAAAAACGTAACTGAGCAAAACAAGTTTTATATATTTAGCCACTGTAGCCTTGATCCCAGTGACCTCAAATGCAATCCAAACCTTCCTTCCAATTAGGTTACCTACCCAGCAAGATTCGTCCCAACAACTCATTCTTAACAAAAGTTATGTAGTGAGTGGTAACCTTTTTCTGTTTTTAGTTACAGCGACCTTGCCCTTCACCCAAGTCACCTGAAATGTAACCCAACGTTTTTGTTCTGTATTAGTTACCTACACAGCAAGTTGTGTCGCAATACGTCATTCCTCACAAACGTTAATGTGAGGAACCCTTATTTATATTTTTAGTAACACCCTACCATGACCTTGACCCCGGTAACCTGAACTGCAATCTCAAGCTACCATTCTATATAAGCTACCTACACAGCAAGTTTCGCCGCAATATCTCATTAGTTTGCGAGCAACCCATGCAAAACCTTTTGCGAAATTCAAGTAATAACAAGAAAATCGGTAGAACCGTTAGATGCTCACAGAAATATATCCTCAACTTATCATATGGCCTTGTATTACCCAGCAGTTTTCAATTTGAAGTTCCATTAGTAGTTTATGCTCCGGATAAACAAATCTAAGTCGTACTCGTCCAGACAAATTGTGAGTATTGAAACATTTAAAGGGTCATAACTAAAACTCATTCAACCGGAACATATTGATGATTTCGTTGAAATCCGGCCAGGGGTTCAGAAGAACTAGTCTGTACAAGATAAGTGTATTAAAACTGTTCAATGGCCATAACTATCTTGCCAGTGGTTGTATAGAAATAGCCCAAAGTTTGTGTATTACAACCTTTAAAGATCCACAACTCCAACATAAAATATTCAACAAGAACATGACAGCAATATGCACAACTAGGTTTTCGTTATCACAAACTACGTAGATCTTTCTCTATATTCTACCGCCGTAACGAGGGCCTGCTGGAAAAATACAACACCAACCTTAAAACACTTCTGCGACTAGGCATATCACAACCCTCATTTTATGGAGATGTGGTCTATAAACTTCGAAAGTTAAAGGGGTCTGACGGGTTTCCTGACCGCTTTACAAATTTAATCAGGAAGTTCGTCAGAAAAGGATATAACCCTTTGGTTTTACAGCGCACTGCATGTTTAGTGATTGACCCATCTACAGTCAGTCATTACGCTTCACTTTTCACTTGTGCGATGACTGGACTACCTCTTGGGACTCTATGATTGTACCTACTGAAACCCCAACTAAGGGAGGTGGATGCATGAGCTTTCGCCCTTGGGTTTTCTGGTCGTACCCTAGATTGGTTTTCTCTTTAGCTGCAACTACTATGGTTGTTCAGTACGATTCTGGATACATCCTGAGATGTTTATTATGTTGTATGTGTGTCTTTAGTTAGTTTCTCTGGATGTGGACTTTATTGTTAGAGAATTCCTTTTGATGGGATGTAGTTTTGTTTACACTGTCTTGTTTATTTGTGCGCTGAAGACAGGATAATAGCGAGGATTGTGCGCATATAAAATCGATTAAAGCTAACAGCCTACTGACCGTTCCAAGTCGGTGACCCTGTCTTCACCACCCTTTCTGTTTTTGTTTTTTTTGTATCTTTCATTGTATTATGTAGTTTTGTTTACACTGTCTTGTTTATTTGGGCGCTTAAGACAGGATAATAGCGAGGATTGTGCGCATATAAAATTGATTCAAGCTAACCTGTAGGCCTTATTGCCTACTGACCGTTCCAAGTCGGTAACCCTGTCTTCACCACCCTTTCTGTTGTTTTTTGTCTCTTTCATTGTAGTTTCTAGTCCTTGTTTGCAGTACAGTGCGGACCTACGATGCCATTGCGTTCGGACGCTGTGGTTTCTATAGGACCCTATATATCATTTTGATACTGATTATTCGTGCAAAGTTTCACTGAAATTTTAGAAAAACTAGTCCGGACAAAGTGTGTGTATTAGGGGCAATAACTGTGTCAAAAATCATTCAACAGAATCAAACTATTTTTTTATAAAGTGTCTTATATAGGGGTAGGGATGTATTAGGCTCAAGTTTGACAAGTTTTTATCACAAATCAAACTTTTCTAAATAAAAACACATAAAACCAAGTTGACATGTGACCCCAGGGTCACCATTTGAACAAACTTGGTAGAGGACAATAAGATGATGGTAAATACAAAATATTAAACCTTCGGCTCTTATAGTTTCAGAGAAGAAGAATTTTGAAGTTTTTCCCTATTTCAGTCTATTTTAAACTGTTACTTCTGGGGCGGGGCAAGATTTGACACCAGGGTCACCTTTGATTTGACTGATAATATATAACTAGATGTGTGTTCCGCGGAACACGTGTGTCGCCTCTCAGCGCTTTGTCAGTATAAAAACGTGTTTTGGACTCAGATAATTGACCATGACGAACCGGTCTGAGTGTTTTCGTGCGTGAAGCGAACAATGAGTATTTAATCAATATAATGACCTTTAGTGTTACAATAACATTTATATTTTAGTATGGTCATGTCAATGTTGTCATGATGAGTATATATTGAAAGTTTGATGAAGAAATATCAAGAAATGGGAAAGTTATAGCCAACGTTAAGTTTTGGTGAAGAAAAAAATGAGTATTTAACCCATATAATGACATTCAGTGTGACCTTGACCTTTATATTTTAGTATGGTCATGTCGATGTAGTCATGATGAGTATATATTGAAAGTTGATGAATAAATACCAAGCAATGAGAAAGTTATAGCCAACATGAAGTTTTGGTGAAGAAAAAACGAGTATTGAACCCATATACTGACCTTATGTGTGACCTTGACCTTCATAATTTAGTATGATCATGTCGATGTAGTCATGATGAGTATATATTGAACTTTTTTATGAATAAATACCATGCAATGAAAAAGTTATAGCCAACGTTAAGGTTTTGTGAAGAAAATAATGAGTATTTAACCCACATAATGACCACCAGTGTGACCTTGACCGTTATATGTTAGTATGGTCATGTTAATGTATATTGTAAGTTTGGTGAATAGATACCATGCAATGAGAAAGTTTTGACCAACGATATGTTTTCGTGAAGACAAAAACAAGTATTTTACCCACATAATGACCTTCAGTGTGACCTTGACATTTATATTTTAACAACATTGATATAAAGACACTGACAAAGTTTGATAAAGATCAAATACAAAATGAAGGTGCTAGAGTGTAACACCTTGGGCAGGGCCAAATGTGACCCCAGGACTACATGTAATATATGAGAGCTGTGTGCTTTGTGGTTTCAGAGAAAAATAATTTGTAAGTTTTTCCCGATACAAGTCTATGTAAAACGTGATCCCTGGGGCGGGGCTTAATGTGACCTACGGTCACCATTTGAACAAACTTGGTAAAGGACCATAAGAGTATAGTAAATGCAAACAATTAAACCTCTGGCTCTTGTAGTTCCAGAAGAAGACTTTAATGTGTTTCCTATATAAGTCTATGTAAAACTGTGACGAACGGGACGGGGTCAAATTTGACCCCAGGGTCACAATTTGAACAATCATGGTAGAGGATCATAATCTTATAGTAAATGCGAAATAGTAAACTTATTGCTCTTGCAGTTTCAGAGAAGATTTTCCCCCTATATATATATATATATATATATAAGTCTATGTAAAACTGTGACCCCCGGGGCGCGGCCAAATTTGACACCAGGGTCACCATATGAACAAACTTGGTAGAAGACCATGTGATTCCAGAGAAGAAGATTTTTTTTCAACTTTGACCCCCGTGGCGGACCAAATGTGACCCCTGGGTCACCATTTGAACAAACTTGGTAGGGGACCATAAGCTTATAGCAAATGCAAAATATTAAACCTCTGGCTTTTGCAGTTTCAGAGAAGATTTTTTAAAATTTTCCCTATACATGTCTATGTAAAACATGTGACCCTTGAGGCTGAGCCAAATGTGACCCGAGGGTCACCATTTGAACAAACTTGGTAAAGGACCATAAGCTTATAGTAAATGCAAATTATCCAACCTCTGGCTTTTGTAGCTTTCGAGATGAAGATTTTTCCCCCTATATAAGTCTATGTAAAACTGTGACCCTGGGGGCGGGGACAAATTTGACCCCAGGGTCACCATTTGAACAAACTTAGTAGAGGACCATAAGCTGATGCTACATGTAATACATGAGAGCTCTGTGCCTTGTGGTTTCAAAGAAGAAGATTTTTATAAAGTTTTTTTCTAAATGTCTATATGAAAAACATGCAAAATCTCAATATAGAAACTTTGGACCCACGGTGCACGGCTATTTTTGACCGAGGGAACTTCATTTGAACAACCTTGATAGTCTAGGCGTTGGCGATTATTTTAAAAGAAAAAACTGTTGAAATCTGTACAGCGTTTCTTGATAAGAAGATGTCTTAATGTTTATGACCTTTGAACTGCACATGTGACCTTGACCTTTGAGGTACGAACCTGGGATTTGCGCGTGAAACATCGTCTTGTTATGGTGATCACTTGTGCCAAGTTAATTAAAAATCCATGCTGGTGTTTTGAAAGAACAGTCCGGACACGAACCGCGGAATGACGGACGGACGGACAGACAGACGGTGCTATTACTATATGCCCCCGAAACCTTTTCGGGAGCATAAAAAACAAGAGGCCCAAGAGGGCCTGTGGACGCTCTGCTGGCTCAATATAAAGTTTATGTATAAGGGACATACGTTTTTCAAAAATCATTCAACCGGAACATGGTGATGACATATCCAACAAGGCTGGATACTGATCATCCCTGCAAAGTTTCGTTGAAATACAGCCAGAGGTTCAAGAGAAATAGTCTAAAAAATGTTAGTGTATTAAAACCTTTAAGGGCTCATAACTCTGCCAAAATTTATTCAACCAGAACATGGCAATGACCGGTGCAACTAGGCTTAGTATTGATCATCCTCGCCAAGATTCGCTGAAATCTGGCAAAGAGTTCACAAGAGACTAACCTGGACAAAGTTTGTGTCTTAAAACATTGATAGGGCTATAACTTTGCCAAAAGTCATTCAACCAAAATATGTCAATGATATGCACAACTAGGCTTGATACTGATCATCCTTGTCAAGTTTCATCTATATCCAGCCAGGGATTCAGTAGATCTAGCCCGGAAAAAATGGTGGTATCAAAATCATTTAAAGGGCCATAACTCCAAATATCTATAAACCGGAACGCGACGAAGACATGCACAACTAGGCTTGGTGCTGATTATCCTTGCAAAGTTTCATTGAAATCTGGCGAGGGGTAGATCAGAAAAAGTTTGTGTATTAAAACCTTTAAGGAGCCAGGGAACTGATCATCCCTATAAAGCTTCGTTTAAATCCGGCCAGGGGTTCAGAAGGACTAGTCAGAACAAAGTTTGTGTATTAAAACCTTTAAAGGGCCATAACTGCGCCAAATATCATTCAACCGGAACACGGCGATGATTTGCACAACTAGACATGGACTCGATCATCACTAAAAAGTTTCGTTTAATCCTACCAGGGGTTCAGGAGTACTAGTCAGAATAAAAGTTGTGTATTAAAATCTTTAAAGGGCTATAACTTCGCCAAAATCATTCAACTGGAACATGGTGACTATGTACAACTAGGCTTGGTACTGATCATCCCTGCAAAGTTTCAATAAAATTCGGCCAAATGAAGGCCCTTTTGTCTTAATGAGGCCAAGATATAGCATATTTCAGAAAATGACTCCGATGTAAATGGTCCAGTTTGGATGGTTTTCAAACTTGTCCATGCTTTCATTGATATTAACAATCTGGTAAAGTTTCTTAAAGATCGTATGAAAGATGAAGGCCCTATCGTCTTAACGAGGCAAAATACAGGATTTTAAACTAAATCAAGGGTCATAACTCCACTGTTACTGGTCCAATTTGGCTGGTTTTCGAGCTTGTCCGAGCTGTTATTGTTATCAACAATCTGGTAAAGATCGCAAGAAAAACGAACGCAAAATATAGCATTTTAACTAAATCAAGGACCATAACTTCTGTTACTGGTCCGATCTGGCTGGTTTTCGAACCTTTCTGAGCTGCCATTGTTTATAAACAATCAGGTAAAGTTTCGTAAAGATCGGATGAAAAATGAAGGCCCTATCGAATTAACGAGTCAAAATATAGCATTTTTTAAACTGTTACTCGTCCGATGTGGCTGTTTTCGAATTTGTCCGAGATTTCCTTGATATAAACAACTGGTAGAGTTGGGATGAAACATGAAGGCCCTATCGTCTTAACGAGGCAAAATATAAAAAAAAATAACTAAATCAAGGGCCATAACTCCGTTGTTACTGGTCCGATCTGTCTGGTTTTCAAACTTGTCCAAGCTTTCCTTCACATTAACAATCTAGTAACGTTTAGTAAAGATCGGATGGCGAACTTGTCCGAGCTTTCATTGACATTAACAGTATGGTAAAGTCTGTAAAAGATCGGATGAAAAATGAAGGCCCTATTGCCTTAACGAGACGAAAGTTAACTACAGACGGACGGACGATGGACGGACGGACGTCTGAAAACTCGGCATCCCATAAGCTCTGCTGGCCTTCCGGTTTATCTTAACATTCTTAACAAATATGATAAAGATTACATAAAAAATGAAGTAACTACAGATTTAACAAAGGAAAAAAGGGCCATAACTCTGTCATTACTAACAAGATCTAGCTGGTTTTCGAACTTTGTTCGTCCAAGAGTTCATTGATATACCATGATTTGCACAACACGACATCATACTGCGACTTCCTGCCAAATTTTGTAGAAATCCAACAAGCCGTTTAAGAGGAGTAGTGCCGACAAGAATTTAAAGTAAAAATGTCAAAGGGCCATAACTTCATTATAAATCAGCGAACTGAAACAAAAGCGCGATATGTACAACTAGACATCTTACCGATGATTCCTGCCAAATTCCGTCGAAATCCATCAAGGCATCTAGGAGGAGTAGCGCCGAAAAGAAATTAAAAGTAAAAAATGTTCAGGGGCCGTAAAAAAACTGTAAAAAAAACTGTAAAAAAAATAAAATATATGTTTTAATAAAAAAAAAAATGTTTGGTAAAGATCAGATGAAAAATGAAAGCTCCATCATATTAACGAAGCAAAATATAGCATTTTTACCTAAATCAAGGGCCATAAATCCACTGTTACTTGTCCGATCTGGCTGGGTTTCAAACTTGTCCGAGCTTTCATTGATATTAACAATCTGTTAAAGTTTGATAAAGATCGGATGAAAAATGAAGGTTCTTGGCCAGTAGAGATAAAAATCGTCAGCTCCAAAAAGTAGGTCAAGGTTATAGATGAAATCCATGCGTCCAAAAAGATGCACTACCCAAGACTCAACTATGTCAAAATAGAATATATTTTCTTTCGAAGATTAAGCTATAAATTAGGTCATCTATGCATCTAGTGCATCATTATAGTTCATGAGTGTAACAATTAAAGTTATCTGCCCTGTGATTGGATGGTGAAGTTTACATCCACATTTGCTATATCACGTTGCAATTACCACTCAAGATACAACTATAAGCAAAGTTTGAAAGGTCTTAGTGCATACAGTTTGTGAAAAAGTGACCTAAACGCCAAAGTTGAAAGCAAAAATTACAAGGTTATCTGCCATTTGCTTGGAGAGTCAAGGTCACATCCACATATGCTTTGTCACGTTGCGATGTACCGCCCTAGAAACAACTATAAACAAAGTTCGAAAGGTGTAGTGCATACAGTTTGTGCGAAATTGACCTCAGCGCAAAAGTTGGAGGTAACAATATTAAGTTATCTGCCCTTTGCTTGGAGGGTCAAGGTCACTTCCACATTAGATTCATCACGTTGCGATGTACCAATCAAGATACAACTATAAGCACAGTTTTAAAGGTCTAGTGAATACAGTTTGTGAAAAAGTGACATAAACGCAAAAGTTGAACCTAAAAATTATTCAGTTATCTGCCCTTTGCTTGGAGAGTCAAGGTCACTTGCACATTTGATTTGTCGCGTTGCGATGTACCACCCAAGATACAACTTTAAGCAAAGTGTGAAAGGTCAAGTGCATACAGTTTGTGAGAAAATGACTAAACGCAAAACTTTAATGTTGACGCCGCCGCCGCCGGAAAAGCTACACTTATGTCTCCTTTTTTCTTCGAAAAGGCGAGACAAAAACCTGTTGTTTCTTTTTCATGCCATATTTCTCTATCCTGGATAGTTGCGACATTCAGTTTCTAGCTCCGCCCTCTATTGTTCCAGGGTCAAGTTCCCACAAACATGTTATCTATTGTATTTTAAAGAAAGATACAAATATAGGACCGGGAAAGCAGAATTCAAGGACGACAGTCAACCACTAAACACCAAAACAAACATGCAAACAGACAAACGAGAAGACAAAAGTAATAAAAAAAATGCAAACGACATCACAAACATAAAAGGGTTGACAATAGGGCTACCGCCTTGGAACGGTCAGTAGCAACAAAGGCCACTGGGGGTTTAAACCGGTTCTAGGGTGCACCAAACCTCACACTTACCCTACTTCATCCCATTAAAACAGGACAGTGTAAATAAAGAAATCCCCGCCATGATCTAATCTCTAACCAACAAGGTAGCATCAATAGATGTTTGTGGGACAACACGGGATTTTGGTACATTCAAGTGTAAATGTCGATTAAACGTTTAACATCGACGCGACGTGACAAAAGAGCGGGTATAATAACTAGAAAGTCAGTCACCTATAGTCACCCACCCTCCCGGTGGAATTTTGAAGGGTATACTTTTCTGAAAGTGAATGGCATTTGCTACGAAATGCAGCATGTATGTCAAATAAGATTGGAGTCTTAAAGACGTGACCTCTTTTAAAATCGGTTGCCATTATCGTGTTTCAAAAATGTTTGTGTATCCATCTTTATAAAGGGGGTTCATGTAAAAAAGATGTTTGTGTAGTTTATGAATGTGTAGTTTATAATATTTATCAGAAATGTTAAAAATCAAAATATTATGAAACATTTAACAACGACATTGTATGGAAATGAATGAAATGAATGAAATGAATGAAATGAATGAAATAAATGGAATGAACTGAAATGAACTGAAATGAAATAAAATGAACTGAAATGAAATGAAATGAACTGAAATGAACTGAAATGAACTGAACTGAAATGAAATGAACTGAAATGAAATAAACTGAGATAAATGAACTGAAATGAAATGAACTGAAATGAACTGACATGAAATGAACTGAAATGAAATGAAATGAACTGAAATGAAATGAACTGAGATGAAATGAACTGAGGTGAAATGAACTGAGATAAAATGAACTGAAATGAAATGAACTGAAATGAAATAAACTGAGATAAATGAACTGAAATGAAATGAACTGAAATGAACTAACATGAAATGAACTGAAATGAAATGAAATGAACTGAAATGAAATGAACTGAGATGAAATGAACTGAGGTGAAATAAACTGAGATAAAATGAACTTAAATAAAATGAACTGAAATGAAATGAAAGAACTGAAATGAAATGAACTGAAATGAAATGATTTGAGATGAAATGAACTGAGGTGAAATGAACTGAGATGAAATGAACTGAAATGAAATAAAGTGAAATGAAATGAAAGAACTAAAATGAAATGAACTGAAATAGAAGAAAGGAAGGAAGGAAGGAAGGAAGGAAGGAAGGAAGGAAGGAAGGAAGGAAGGAAGGAAGGAAGGAAGGAAGGAAGGAAGGAAGGAAGGAATGAATGAAGGAAGGAAGGAAGGAAGGAAGGAAGGAAGGAAGGAAGGAAGGAAGGAAGGAAGGAAGGAAGGAAGGAAGGAAGGAACGAAGGAACGAAGGAACGAAGGAACGAAGGAACGAAGGAACGAAGGAAGGAACGAACGAACGAACGAAGGAACGAACGAAGGAAGGAACGAACGAAGACAGAAGGAAGGAGCGAAGGAAGGAACGAAGGAAGGAACGAATAAAAACAATTAATATATTTTAATACCTGACATCAATTGAAAGATCAGTAGTGTTATTATTTACTGGTCATTTGGAATCATCAAGCCCATTTTGTGTTGCTTTAAAGTAGAAAATCGCTTAAGCCGGTGCTAGGAGGCGTGAGGTGTTGCATCTTATAATTATCTCTCATGAACAGATTCAATAAAACCGAGTATGCTACTTTTTTCTCTTGCTTGTGTTTGGTGCTTCCAAGAGATGACCCTTTCAGTATTTAATCTACTTTTCTATATATTCTACCGCAATATCTCATTCCTAACAAAAGAACCTTTATTTTTAGTGACAATGACCTTGACCTTGATTCCAGTGACCTCATATGCAATCCCAAGCTTACTTTTTATATAATCTACCTACATAGCGAGTTTCGTCCAATATTTCCTTCGAAACGGAACAGAACTGAGCGAAAACCGTTCTTCTACTTTTGTTAAAGCGATCCCACAAATCCACTACTCAAGCCTTTAAAGGCTCTGATTATTGTTAAATCAACCTTAGGATATGTTTTCTGCGTGTTGACTGTTACTTGATACCCTGGCATTTTGTTAGAAACTGGGACCATACACCGCTGGCCATAGAATCGTATGAAAATACCACACTGAAGGTTCCGTGCTCACCGCCATATGCATAGCGTCTTCGGCATGGCTCAAAATATTGCCCAGGGCTAGAGTCTCACTACCTTTCATGAACAGTCTCAATGAAACAGACTGCATTTTGTTTATATTTATCGTGTTCGGCGATTTTCAAATTGCTCCTTTTTTAACCTCAGGGACCTCAAAAGCCATCACAAGGTTCTTTACAACAACACAATCTATATATAAAACATCTGGACCATGGGGCACGGTCATCTTTGACTGGACTTCTTTTGGACAAAAATACACGAGTAGGCGATCATAAATAAGAAAAACTTTCGAAACCTGTTCAACGTTTCTTGAGAAGAAGGTTGTTTAGGGTTTCTAACTTTTATGGTAATGGTGGCCATCTCGGGTGTCACGTTGGCATAATGTTAACAAACCTGAAAGCCATTAAACTTAGGGTCATCCATGTGAAGTTTGGTCAAAATCGACAAAGGGGTTGATGCGGTGGCGTCGTTTAAGCAAACTTTTACGGACGGACGACAACGTACACAAAACAGTCACAATAGCTCATTTCGAGCACTCTGCTCAGGTGAGCTAACAAGCTAATTGCACTGACACGAATATTTGGACAGAATGACGGACGAACTGACAGATATAAGGACAAGGAGCAATCCTAAAGTAAAGTCTTCTCCAGCTTCAAAGATAGGGGACTTATAAAACATTAAAAAGGTTGCTCGGGGAACATCCCCATCTAAATGGGGATAATTAACAGTAGCACAAATAAAATAATTTCTCTAGTAATAGATTTTGCTAACTATTTCACCATTTTCAATGGAGAGATGTAAATCGAGAAAAGAAATGTTAGTATCAGAAAAACTAGTTTTGCTAAGTTTAAGTTCTTTAGGGTATATATTATTAACCATAGTAGAAAAGAAAGGATTGTCAATGTTCAATATGTCATCCAGATATCGAGACGTGTCATTAAAGGCTTTCGTATGTGTCGTGTTCGGCCGAGGTCCACTCGCATACTCTTTCAATAACATCTGCCTTGGTATCTGGTGAAAGACGCAATATAAAATTTATTTTATAGCAACATAAAAACAAATCTGCGACAAGTGGTGCACAGTTCGTACCCATAGGGATACCAACAATTTGTCTATAAACGGTCGTTCCATACCATTATCTTATAGGAAGATGAGTGCTTCACAAACTTATTGGCAAGTCCACATAGTGTAATTGTCTAAACTGCCGTTAGCAAAAAACGCTTTAATATTATTACAGGCCAAAAATGTAGTATTTTCCCTAGCGAATGTTTTTTGAATAAGAGCAATAAGCTTGTTTTTGATAAGGTGATGTGGTAATGTTGTATATAGTGTAGAGAAGTCATAAGTGCTTATAGATCAAATTTTATGGTAAATTTTATCAAGAACATCTCCTGAATGTTTAATAGACCAAAACAAAATAATCCCAGAGTTTTTAAAAGTTTTAGCACAATATTGTTTAATGCTATCTTTAACGGCAGTAAGACAAGAAGTTAAAAGTTTGGAGATGTTGGTGGTGGTGTAGGCACTAGATTTCGAAGAAACGCGGGCCTTATACGCATTTTTATGTAATTTAGGAATCCAGTACATAGTTGGTAGTTTGTTCTGCTTTTCGTCTACCACAGCCTTGAAAGTAGAGCACCGAGTGATATGTGTGGAAACAACACCATCCTCAGTAGATTGAACTGGATTATACGAATTAGTGCTACCGAGTTCCAGAGATAAAACACTGACGTAATGTAGGCGTCATATAATAATTACATGATTAGCTGCTTTACCAGCAGGAACTAAAACAAATTGATGTGTATCTATAATTTTTAAAAATTGACTTTTTCCAAGTAGAGAGTTTGGGTCCGCATGTTCCCTACGACACCATTTTACATTAAAATCCTCAATGGGTTGGGCGATCTGAGCACGACAGGCATTAAAGTCGATAGTTGAAGGTAATCAATACTTAGGACCTTTCGAAAACAAATGCCGAATACGTTTGTCAACAATATCAAAATTACCAGTGGTGACATGACCTGCTGGAGCATAGCAAAATGTTGAAGTGTTACATTCACATTCCTTAAGAGTGTATTTACTATATCAAGGTCAGAAACTATTTTGCTGTAGTTGAAAATTTTTATTTATAATAGATTGTATAGCAAATTACAGGACTTTTGGAATTTTTGAATTATTTAGGAATAGAATCAACTACATGATTATCTCGAAAATAACTAGGCATGTCAATGAAATCAATACCTTTATTAAGATATAGTTTTTTTAGAAAATGCCTGACGAGATCAGACTCCTTGTCAGTATGAGATCGGAGAACATGTTGTGTGTATCTTTGAATTATGGAAGCAGTGTTATACATGGGATCTGTACGAATGAAACATTTGTCTGCTTCCGCTTCTATCAACTTAAGTGAAGATATGGACAAAGTAGTAAGCCGTAAAAGCATAGAGTGCTTTCCAGATTGTTTAAAAAATAGTATGTAAATCAGCGACTGAAATAATTACACGCGATTTACGTTTGATGTTACCATTACGCCTATGACCATGAGACCTAGAGTTAAGCTTTCTAATAGAAAATATAGAAACAATGTCAATATTAGGATATTTTGACATATTTCCTTGTTGATAAATATTGTCATTAAGGCCGAGTGGATATGGTGTCTGTAAATTTGTTATCCACTTAAGTTATGCAGTATGTCTGGCTTTTATTTTCAAGATTTTAGTAGCATCATTATCATAAATTATATATTGAACCGGTTGAACAGTAACGTTACTAAAAGTATGACCTGACTGATGAAAGTATTGGTACAAGTAATTTATCACTAACAAGTGTAAAGTCAGATATATGAACTTCACACTATACTATCTAGTAACATGGCTCTTACAAAATTATAAAATATAACAATGTTTACCTTGAATATGACGAGGAATGATTTCTTCCTTGAGTCTCTGTATCTCCTGGCGTAGTTCATACAGTTCATCCTCAGTAATTAATTCTGCAGATAGTGCTTGGTCTATCTTTGTCTTCAGTGTACCTGTTGAATCCAGACCATTGATAGCCTGAATTGAAATGAGGAATGGTATTAATAAGGTGTGTCAAACAAGAGCACCGCCTAGCGGGGCATATACGTCCATCGTTTCATTGTTGTAGACATATACATATTTTCAAAGTTATGAGCCATAATTTCTCGTAATAGACAAGGTTAAGTTCCATGTTACATGTAAACCTTTATCAAAGGGAAATAATATAAACAAGGCAAATCAATATTGCAAGCAACACGTTGACGGACAGACAGAGGACAGGCGGACCAAAGTTGATGGCGGCGTGTAAATCCAAAAAGAAAGATAAGTAACTGTGACCTACATTTAATAGGCATGTACAGTAGTCGGCAATGTATTACTAGGAATAGTTTTTAAAAACTGTAGAGTAAACAGTATTAACAGTAGTATCACAAACGACGAATTATTATATAAAGAAGGAGGTAAGTAACTGTCAGATACATCATTCGATTGAAATATCCGACTGTCACAAAATGATATCGGATAGAGCGTTTTGTCTGTACAGTTTACGTGTCGTATGATTGTTCCTTGTTTACGCCATGTTTTCCCCATTGTTATGTTTTAAAAATGTTCACCGTTTACACGATATTAAACATATTGCAATCAGTCGAACGGCATTCGGGCATTATTTGCTGTGGTATGAGCCAATTGCATAAATTGTCCCACGAACGTAGATAAAAATACATTAAACGCTTAAATAAATGCAGTCATTGGCATTGATTCTTCCTTAGTCCCCAACTACTCAGGGGCATCCTGTAACACCGATAAACAAAAAATGGCGGACAAACGTCCTTATTAACGGTATAATCATAGATGATATGCAAACAAATTGGTAGGTGCTGAGACTGAGGCAAGTCAAGGATATTTTATTTTATTTTCAAGTTACATCGTGAAAATAAAGGCACGTTATGGAGACACATAATTCACTGTCACCTAGACCCTTGACCTACCTATCCCACAATAATTGTTTAACCATGGATACTATTTGTGTCATATTTCAAGAATGTATGTCTAGTATCGGGGAATGTATGTTTTTCAGGATTGTATCATTGTCTGGTCAGTGTGACCATGGTGTTTGACGCCCTCTTCTCACCAAAAACAATACATTTAATATAGATATAAAAATCGAACAGGAAACGTAGCATTCAAGGACGACAGTCAACCACAAACACACACAGAAACAAAGAACAACATTAAATATAAATAAAAGGCCAAATAATACATCACAAACACAAACGGATTGACAATAGGGCTACCGCCTTTGAACTGTCACTGGCAAAAAAGGCCGCTGCGGGTTTAAACCAGGTGCTATGGTGCACCAAACCTCACACTTACCCTATGCCCAATAAAACGGGACAGTGTAAATAAATAAATCCCAGCCATGAACTATTATTAAGTTCCCTGAGCGAGGGTATTATACTTCTGAAGTTATAGTTTTCATCAATTAAAGTTCCCTTATTTAAATAGATTCAAGGGCATAGCTTGTGGTCAAACTTTAAAGAGATCTTAATGAATAAAATTCTTAAATAATCGGAAACTGTTTGTTAAAGCTGTACTTTCACAAGGTGAACTTCGTTTAGTTTTCAATCGCCAAGGGAAATAACTCCATAGCACATACATCAATTTTTCACAGTGGCGAACTTCTTCGAGATCTAATTAAAACGAATCTTGAAATTAAAGTTCGTGAACATCGGAAAACCTGTACTAAGTGTTCGTTTTTGTATCAAGAAGCCAACCAACGTACGACAGACAATGCGCCAGCGCATCAGCTTAACTGACTTTAGGAGAAGAGAACTAAAATGATTATTTATAATCAAAAAATAAAGTATGGAACATTCATCTAGAGAGAATGTGTGACGTAAATGTAGAAGTCCGATCTACTTTAGCATGTAGAAGATTGCTATAGGTGAAGAAATTGGACATATATGTAAGAAGGGGCAATAATCAAACTGTCTTAAATGTCAAAAACAGAATGTATTTAAATTATTCATACTTACATTTTCAAGATCCGTTCGATACGTTGTGTAATCATGGTTAGACAATGTCTGCAATGAGTTATGTCCCAACTTGTTTCTGTACCATTTAACCCGTGTCAGATTGGCTTCTTTATTTGCTTCTGTGGTGGTCGGCAAATCGTCCCACCCGTTAGATGGCGCTGGCAACAGTTTTGCATTTCTTATAATACAGATCATCAGGGTGGTGTCGAATTGGGCGCTTTCTACAACAACCCCCGGAGCTATTATAAATAAAATATACGTAATAAGGTCAATATTAGGTTTACATGCGATAAATACTGATATGCAAAGACTATGAGCTAGCGAAATATGCTGTAGATCATATTATCAAAATAGGAGATATTTTCTATTTCAATTTAATACAAAATATAAGACCGAGAATGAGGAAGTTGCATATATGAAACAAGAGTGCTAAATGATTCAATATATGCCCATCATAAATGTGGACTAGACTAAAGTCAATTTTGTTTTACGGAAAAATTTTCATCGAGATTGGAGTAAAATAAATCGAGTAATCGAGTGGAAACTGCATAATTTATCAATTTAAAACAATAAAAGGGACATTGCTCCAGATGTATACCTGTTGCAAATACATTTGTAAATTTATTTTTATTCTTGATTTTCTCTTGGTGAGTTGTCTTCACTTGGCCAATCTTGTTACAGCATAACTCTGAAATTTCTGAGGCGATGGGGCTGATTCTCGAACTGGGCTGATACATTGTGCCCATATAAAATTAGACCAAATGTGAAGAAGATTTGATAGCAATTAATAAAGTTAGAGGTCAACATATTCGGGACGTACGCACGGACGCACACATGCACGCAAGCACGGACAGGGATAACCTTGGCCATACTTCGAATAGCGGGTCATAACAAACACTGGAGCTGGCTGTCATTTTCGGCCGCTGGCGGCAATTTTTTTTAGCTCGAATCAATAAAAAATTTGATTAGGACCAACTACACGTCATGCCAGACATTTTGGCAAAGGTTTCACACCAATAGCACGTATTGTGTTTAGTAGAAGTTGCCACAAAATTGTATTATGCAAATCAATTGTTAGCTGTGGTTAACCTGATTTTAACTAAGAACCAAATTGACATCAAGAGCAAGATTAATGTAAAGTTTTATGTACACCCAAAAAGTGCATGCAGTTTCAGAGGAGTAGTCGACACATGATGTGATGGACCGACTGACAAAGGACGACACATTACAGCATAAGCTATGCTGATCACTGATCAGTAGCAGTATTACAAAATTGAAGTATACGGTTAACAGAGTAGAGTATATTATTAACATTTTACTTGCATTTTGAATGTATCCTATTATCATGCGGCATTGTAACACGAACCTGTTGGGAATAGTATATCCAGTTGGTATTTTCCCAGTACTTTTTTAGGTAGTCTACGGAAAGTTGGTTCATGATTCTTCAAAAAGCTAACAAGTGTACTAGGAGGTACTAGCCTGTCGAAGCACAATCGAACAGCCTCGGACCCGACTTTAGACAGACGGAATAGCCGGAGGTAGCTTCTTTCTTCAGCTGAGATAATTGTATTCGAGGCTGGTGGACCCCCAGTGGCCATATTTAGGTTCTACGAAGGCTGTTAAGAATAAATGACACAATAGACTAGTAACGTTAATACACAGCAAATTTCAAATTTACGTTTAAATTTATACTAGGTATATAATGAAAGTATTTTTCACTTTATTTCAAAGCTATACAAGTGTACACATGAATGTTGAGAGGGCTGTCCACTACGGTGAACGTCAAAACTAGAATGTATCTATTTTTAATGAAAATTATAGAATGTTTTTTCAAGTAAAGTTGCTCTTGTTGTCTAACAATTTGCACATCTCTAAAAGGTTTTTACTAACTGTTGAATAAAACGCATCATTAATGTCCTTACACATATGGTAAGATAACGACGAACAAATAAAATATATGCTTTCCATTTTATATTTTAATAAATAGATACAAGTTCAACTATTAAAGAGTGTCGTCAGTGCCTTAACTAATAGTCAGGGTGTAACTTATTTAAGTTATTTTTGAAATAAATGAAACAAGTTATTTTTAAGAAAAATACACGTTCCTTTGACACAGAGTAAGAGATCATTTCCCTTAATTTTGGTAAAATAACTTATTTAGGATTCGTTCCAGAAAAATGATTTATCTTAATAAAACTAGTTGCTGCAAAGATAATAAATCCCAAGCAATAAATCCTTTCAACAGACAACTTGATCATCTAATTGAATAATGATTTCACCATTAGGTAGGAATGCCCTAGAGTCAATTAACTACCAATATGTTATGTAACTTTTACCGTCTTTAAGAGCTTTCCTAAAATATTTATAAGCAAAAGTAAAAGTAATGGCAAATTATTTAACAATTTAGATAAAGAAAAAAGTCAAAACGTCATATGTTACAAGAAAAATCTGGTGTTGATAGACTAAAAAAAAATAGATGAACTTAAATGAACCTGTTGTAGTTATTTTGAAAAACACACCCAAGACTGTAATAACCTAAAAAAGTGATTTCTAAAATAATTTAAACAAGTTACACCCCTGACTGTACATGTCAGAACGCTTAAAAATAATCAACGTTTCTGCTCAGTTTCAATGAAATATTTTACTTAAGGAACAGGTTAAACTTAGAAGGCTTTGTAAGAGGTTATTGGTTTCATTATTATGTTATAAATCAGATGAACAATAATGTTAAGTAGCAGATAAAAACAAAACACTTTTGAACAGATTTAAACGTTTTGTATTGCTTTGGAATGTACCAAATGGGTCGGGCAAACATTCTTACAACATAAGATACGCACCTTCCCAATACATTGGTTCAAAAATATATGCCAGCTTAAAATGTACCCAAAACATTATTTTAATAAGTAATATACTAATTTAAGGCCTATGTTTAGATTTTGGTCATTTTAAAAATGCTGTAATTGAGCAATTTACTATCGTTTTGAAAGTTTTAAGTTTATTCTTTTACAACTGTTACATTACACACATGTATTAACTTTTTATATGAAAATGAAATCCGTATATAACAAAATAATTAACAAGATATGTTTGTAAAACATATATGCCCCACCTTCAACAACCATGACACAAACAGTCCTGCCAAGTTTTGAGTGCCAGCTGTTTTTGAATTGCGGGAGACAAGCAATTTTTAGTGAGTTTTCACATATACATAGTGTATCATTGGCAGTTATCCTTATATATATATGTAGGTATTTTACCTTTAGCTTTTACATGGGTTGCTTAATTTGCATATTCTTTATCAAAATAATGTAGCCCAAATGTCAAAATTATTTAATAGTTTGTGTTTAAAGAGTAAAAATAAATCATGAATAAGAGTAAAAATAAATCATGAATGTATTTTTTTAATCAGATTATTTTAGAAATCAGGAAGTTATTTAGGTTTAAATATAGATACATCACAACATATTTGTATATTAAAAAATGTAAACATGTTCACATTTGTTAATTGGTTGGTTTAATGGCGTGGTTAGGGGTTAAACCTTTTAAAAAATATGAATTTGCCCAAAATAGTTTTAAAAAATAACAAACAATTTTTTTTATTTTTTTTTACAAGTTTTGTTACCATGGCAACCACATTTGTTATGCAAATCTACCCAAAATTGGAGGTGCACAACAGCAACATGACACAAACAATCTTGCAGTTTGCAGTGCCAGTTATTCTTGAGTTATTGCGAAGACAAGTAATTTTTAGTGATTTTTTTGCAAGTTTTGTTACCATAGCAACCACATGTCTTATGCGAATCTACCCAAACATGACAAAAACATTCTTGACATGTTTCGATTTTGTAGTTCAAGTTGTTCTTGAGTTATCGCGAAAACAGGCGATTTTTAGTGATTTTTTAACATGTTTTGTTACCATGGCAACCAGATTTCTTATGCGAATCTACCCAAAAAGGGAAGTGAATAACTACACTATGACACAAACATTATTGTCAAGAAAAATAAAAATATCGGACAGGGAAACCAGCATTTAAGGACGACAGTCAACCATAAAAAAACAAACACGCAAACAGAAAAGGGTAGGCAAAAGTAATAAAAAATGCAAACGCTATCACAAACACAAATAGGCTGACAATAGGGCTACCGCCTTGAAACGGTCAGCGGCAACATAGGCCACTGGGGGTTTAAACCGGTTCTAGGGTGCACCAAACCTCACACTTACCCTACTGTCATCCCATTAAAACAGGACAGTGTAAATAAAGAAATCCCCGCCGTGATCTAATCTCTAACCAACAAGGCAGCATCAGTAGGCAATATAAGTAAAACATAAATATGCTCGTGTAAATATAATACAAAAAAACAATAGTCTAGAAAGCCACAATGAAGGTACCCAATGACTTGGCAGAAGCCAGAGCAACAAGAGAATAAACCATTAAGGGCACGACAAGAAAGATCATAGACAAACATCAAACTCCACCGTCCCAATGGGCTTTAGGTAGGCGTCATTATAGGGTCCACAGCCCGTCCGGTCATCGTACAATTAAAGAGGAAAGCATAGTGGCGGACTGTAAAAGGGTCCACCACCAAGCATGCAGCTCGATGCAAAAGGATAAGGTCATAATCTCTTTTGATAAACAAGTTAGTATGAAGATAGTATGAAAGTGATCATGACCAAGAATCTTACAAAGTTTATAAATTATATCGCCATAGAAGTCAGCTAGTCCTTATCGCAGAAGAGTCCTTAAATTACTTTTATATTTGGAAAGAAGATCAGCGTTACGATAATAGAATTATGCAAAGGTTTTACGAAATTTATGGTAACGGCAACCCTGATTGAGTAGCTTTTTTGTTATACAAATATTACGAATATTAAAGTCCTCAACTCGAGTACAAACTCTTGAAAAACGAATAAGTTGAGACACATACACCCCATAAGAAGTTGCTCGGGGAACATCCCCATCCAAGTGGGGATAATTAACAATGTCAAAATTAAAATCATCTCTCTTGTCATAGATTTTGCTAATTATTTCACCATGTTCAATCGAGAGATCTAAATAAAGAAAAGAAGCGTTATTATCAGATATATTAGCTTTGTTAAGCTGGAGTTCTTAAGGATATATTATTAACCATAGTCGGTAAGAAAGGGTTGTCAATGTTCAATATGTCATGCAGATACCGAGAGGTGTCATTAAAGAATTCAATAACATCTGCCTGGGTATCTGGTGAAAGACTCAACATGAAATCTCTTTCATAGAAAAATAAAAACAAATCTGCTACAAGTGGTGCCAACAATTTGTCTATAAACGGTGGTTCAATACCTGATGAAAATATTATCTAATAGGACGATGAATGCTTCACAAACTTCATAGTAAGTCCACATAGTATAATTGTCTAAACTGCCGGTAGTAAAAAACGCTTTAATATTATTACAGGCGAACAATGTAGTATATTCTCTAGGGAATGTTTTTTGAATACGAAAAATTAGCGTGTCTTTGATAAGATGATGTGGTAAAGTTGTATATAGTTTAGAGAAATCATAAGTGCTTATAGATGAAACATGACGTGTATAGATATTTTTATCAAGAACGTCTCCTGAATATTGTATAGACCAAAACAAATTAATCCCAGAGTTTTCATAAGTTTTATCACAATATCGTTTAACGCGATCTTTTACGGCAGTAAGACAAGAAGTTAAAAGTTTGGAGATGTTTTTTGTAGTGCAGGCACTAGAATTCGAAATAAAGCGGGCCTTATATGGATTTTTATGTAATTTAGGAATCCAGTACATAGTAGGCAGTTTGTTTTGCTTTTTGTCTACCCCAGCTTTGAAAGTAGTGCACCGAGTGATATTTGTGGAAACAACATCCTCCTCAGTAGAATGTACTGGAGTAGACGAATTGGTGCTGCCGAGTACCAGAGATAAAACATTGACGTAATGTTGGCGTCAAATAATAATTACATTATTAGCTGCTTTATCGGCAGGAACTAAAACAAATTTATTAAGAAATTCCTGATTTCTCGATTTTATATTACGAAAGGAAAACCTAGGTCTCGAAGGAAGTTAAGAGGGTTAGGTTATAAAAGTTAATACGTCTATCGATCATTTTAAGAATTGACTTTTTCCAAGTAGAAAGCGATTTTGGGTCCGCATGTTCTCCACGACACCATTTTATACTAAAATTGTCAATGGAGTGGGCCCAGATCGGGCACGACAGGCATTAAAATCAATAATTGAAGGTAATCTATATTTAGGACCTTTCTCAAAGAAATGCCGAATACGTTTATCAACAATATAAAAATTACCAGTGATGACATGACCTGCTTGAGCAAAGCATTAGTTTAATGCGTTACATTCACATTCCTTAGGAGTGTTATTTTCTATATCAAGGTCAGAAACAATGTTATAGTTGAAAATAATATTTCTAATAAGATTTTTGTACTTATAACAAATTACAGGACTTTCGGAATTTTTGAAATATTTTGGGATAGAATCAACTACATGAGCATCTCGAAAAATACTAGACATGTCACTAAAATCAATATCTTTGTTAATATATAGTAGTTTTAGAATATGCCTGACGTGATCAGACTCCTTGTCAATATGGGGTCGGAGAACAGGTTGAGTGTACATACATACATGTTTAGTATGTAAATCAGCGACAGAAATAATTACACGCGATTTACGTTTGATGTTACCATTACGCCTAAGACCTAGAGACCTAGATTTACGCTTTCGAATAGAAAATATAGAAAACAATGTCAATATTAGGATCTTTTAAAATATTTCCTTCTTGATAAATATTGTCATTAAGGCCAAGTGGATATGGTGTCTGTACGTTTTTCATCCACTTAAGTTCTGCAATATGTCTAGCTTTTATTTTAAAGCTTTTAGTAGCATCATTATCAAAAATTATTTATTCAACCGGTTGAACAGTTACGTTACTAAAATTATGACCTGAATGACGAAAGTGTTGGTACAAGTAATTTTTAACTTTTTAGGATTACCTGCATTATATTTGTGTTCTCGAAATCGAACTTTTAAGGATCGACCTGTTTGTCCAACATATTGTATACCGCTACGTGTGCATTTCAAGTCAGAACATAAATGACGTGAGATGTACGTCAATCAACATTTGAAGCTAGACATACATTAAACAATCTACCATTAACAGCTGATTTAATAGTGAACTTGCAAGATAAATAATTTACCAAGTTTCGCGTTTGTAGTGCCAGCTGTTCTTGAGTTATCACGAAGCGATTTTTAGTGATTTTTACAAGTGTTGTTACCATGGCAACCACATTTCTTATGCGAATCTACTCAAAAGGGGAGGTGCACAACTACATTATTAACAAACATTCCTGCCGAGCTTCGAGTTTGTAGTTGTAACTGTTCTTGAGTTATCGCAAAGACAGGCGATTTTTAGTGATTTTGTATATGTTTTGTGACCATGGCAACCACATTTCTTATGCGAATCTACCCAAAAGGGGAGGTGCACAACTAGACCATAACACAAACATTCCTGTTTCGAGTTTGTAGTGCCAGCTAAACTTAACCATGAACACACATTTCTGCCAAGTTTCGAGTTTGAAGTGCCAGCCGTTCTTGAGTTATCGCGAAGACAAGATTTCGGAATGGACCGACTGACAAACAGACAGACCGACATTTGCAAAGCAATATGCCCCCCGCTCCACACCCTTCTACGAAGAGGGGGCATAATTATTACGGTTCTATGTTGTGGTCTTTAAATTATTTTGAGAAGTATAACATTATATCTGAGTAAAGCTAAAAATAATTCATTTGTTGCTAAGAAAAATAGTAAAAGAAACAAACCACGGCTACATTAGACTTCTCCTTTCGGAAAAGGTCTGAAACAACACGTAACATACCGAATATTTTTGCTGCAAAATTGCATTTTTAATAGAATACGCGCTTGAATCAAGCAGATGATCAAACTTAGAATGTAAACTTTTGCAATCTTTTTTACATTAAATACAGTACTGAAATGGCTCAAATTTTCAAATCAGAAGTTCACCATTTAGGAATTTCGTGTTGCAATGTGTACTATTTTTAGAATGCCTACAACAGCCAAATTTAGTCGTTTCTCTAACTAGCTGCAACCCTTTGTGTTACAAAACATCGTGGGGTGTCTCTGGAATATTACTTGGAATTAAGTATGCAGTACATACATTAATAGAGAAAATTCCCGAGTCAATGCCGAACGATCAGTTATCCCTGGGTAGCCAAATAAACCGACCAATCAAACGCTGGTAGGCACATTAAATATTGATCTTAACGGTGCCAAATGTGAAATTAAAAACAATACACACATGTTATTAAATGTCAGATTACAACTTGAACGCATGGCAGATATATGTTACTGATGTGTTTGGTACTGTAGAAAAGCATAAATTGAAGCTTGTTTGTTGATAAAGTTAAAAAACAGGATTGTCGCAATGCATATTTCTATCGTAAAGAAATATAAAAAGATCGGACAGGGAAAGTAGCATTCAAGAAGGACAGTCAACCACAAAACACAGAAACAAACACGCAAACAGACAAACAAAAAGGCAAAAGTAAAAATAAATGCAAACGGCATCACAAACACAAAAGGGTTGACAATAGGGCTACCGCCTTGGAACGGTCAGAGGCAAAGTAGGCAACTGGGGGTTTAAACCGGTTCTAGGGTGCACCAAACCTCACACTTACCCTACTGTCATCCCATTAAAACAGGACAGTGTAAATAAAGAAACCTCCGCCATGATCTAATCTCTAAACAACAAGGCAGCATCAATAGGCAATATAAGTAAAACACAAATATGCTCGTGTAAATATAACTTGCGCGCACATGCTCCAATGTAAACAAGTTAAAACTCGTTCTTGTAGCTTTGAAATCCGATTTAGTTTCCAAGCAATGAGTCAAGATGGTTTCAGTATAGAATATCACTAATGACTGAGGCATTTTAGATATCAAATACGCAAACTTTAACTCAATATATAAATACTGAAACAGGTTACTTTGTGATGTTGATACTTCTGTGCATACACTCTACTAGCATCTGATTAGTTCTTGAAGTCATGTGACTTTGAGCCATATGACTGAAATTCGGAACATCGTACGGAGATATCCGAAGTACCGGTGATTGGGCTACAACACTACTTATTTCTAGCGTGGAGAGACTTGTTTACGGCTGCCACACAGCACAAAACAAACGCTAGAGTTAGGTAAAAAAAAACCAGAATAGCTGACACTTCGGCCAATGGCCAAAGATTACACCGAAGTATGCATCATAGAATGATGTGTAAAATGTTCATCTTACAAGAGCATCTTTGTGTTTTACTTATATTGCCTATTAACGCTACCTTGTTGGTTAGAGAATAGTTCATGGCGGGAATTTCTTTATTTACACTATACCGTTTCATTGGGATGAAGTAGGGTAAATGTGAGGTTTGGTGCACCATAGAACCTGGTTTAAACCGTCAGCTGCCTTTTTTGCAACTGACAGTTCCAAGGCATAGCCCTGTTGTCAACCCTTTTGTGTTTGTCGTGTCTTATTTGGCCTTTTATTCATCTTTAAAGTTGTTATTTGTTTCTGTGTGTGTTTGTGGCTGACTGTCGTCCTTGAATGCTACTTTTCCTGTTCGATTTTTATATCTATATTTACCATTTATGTCAAAGCCGTTTTCATAGTACGGTACATTTTGCAGAAATTCAGATACGTATCTAATAATACCAGATCTAGGTACACTACCACTCACACTATCACTTAATAAGTAACTCAGTATTCTACATAGAACTACTTCTATATGTAAATATACTCACAAATGTATGTGTGACTACATGTTTAAGGTTTTTCTACAATTAGACGTTAATCTGGATCGTTTTCATCTGTTTCCGACTTACATAGAAGTGGTGTGCCCTTCCTGTAATATAAAAATAATTTTATTTCGTAGTTGTAGCAATTAATGTGGAACTTGTCAATAACACATCGACTTATGTGTACATGTGAAAACCAAAGCCCTAAAATATAAATGTGTAAACGTTTTTTCTTTGAACATCAATATGTTCTTATCGCATACGGGCTTCCATAGAACACGAGTTGGCATTACGTAATGCAAAGTATACCATAAATAAATACAGTGAGTTCGCATATAACACAATTTCTTCTATTGATATGGAGAACATCAAGTATATATGTTTTCGGGGGAAACAAATGTGTTGTTTTGCAAGAAAAGAGAAGTTTGGTCCCTGCCAACCAGGGCTGAGCTGATATTTAGTGCACAATCTAAACCCACCCGCAAGAAATCGACATTTATTTAGAATTTGGGGTCAATAATACAGAAATCGGGATCCTTCGGAAGCAACAAACACAACTAAGAAAGGAAAATAGCAAACTCGGTTTTATTGAGCATATTCGTGAGAGGAAATAAAGGATACAACACCTCTCGCGCACCCTAGCGTTGGCTTAAGCAAGTTTATACTTTAAAGCCGCAATGAATGGGCCCGATGATTCGAAAGTACCATTTAGTAATAACACTTATGATTCGTAGTGTTGAGAGACCTTTTACGGTCACCACAGATCATCACTCGCCACAGAGCATCACTTGAAAAAGTAAGGTCAATAAACACACAATGCTAATTTTCGGTGACCAAATTTCACACCAAATCATACGTCATAAAAAGTAGTGCAAAGTGGACTTCTTACTGTTTATTGTAAAGCCGTCTTCGCCAGAAATGATTGAAGTAAATGTTGCAGAAATGCAGACACACATCCAATACTACCAGATCTAGCTACTTTACTACTCACATTATCTCCTAAAATGTGACACTATATTCAACTTAAAGAACTAATTATATGTATAAATATACTTACAAATACATGTGTGACTACATGTTTAAGGTTTCTTCTATAAGAACATGTTGATATGGATCGTTCTCATCTGTTCCGCCTTAAGCAAAACTGGTGTGTTCACTCACAGGTTGATATGGATCGTTTTCATCTGTTCCGCCTTAAACAAAACTGGTGTGTTCACTCACAGGTTGATATTGATCGTTCGCATCTGTTCTTTCCTTAAACAAAACGGTGTGTTCACTGAAACATATAAAGAGTATTACGTCACAGGTTGATATGGATCGTTTTTATCTGTTCCCCCTTAAACAAAACTGGGGTGTTCACTGAAACATATAAAGAGTATTACGTCACAGGTTGATATGGATCGTTCTAATCTGTTCCCCCTTAAACAAAACGGGTGTGTTCACTCATAGGTTGATATGGATCGTTCCCATCTGTTCCCCCTTAAACAAAACGGGTGTATTCACTCATAGGTTGATATGGATCGTTCTCATCTGTTCCCCCTTAAACAAAACGAGTGTGTTCACTCATATGTTGATATGGATCGTTCTCATCTGTTCCCCCTTAAACAAAACGGGTGTGTTCACTCATAGGTTGATATGGATCGTTCTCATCTGTTCCCCCTTAAACAAAACTGGTGTGTTCACTCACAGGTTGATATGGATCGTTCTCATCTGTTCCCTCCTTAAACAAAACTGTTGTGTTCACTGACACAAATAAAGAGTATTACGTGCCTGGCGTAACAGCTAACCCTTTCGCTGCCAAAATGCAATGTCGTCTGCTAAAATTTGAATTCTAACCTTCCGGAAATATGCTATATATAAAGTGTTATGGAAAACTTTCTTGCTGAATGGCGAACAGTGTAAATCCGGATCAGACTTCACATTATGAGCACGTTGATCTGGGTTGCATTGGTAGTAAATATTAATATGTTGGACTGCTAACAGGTTAAAGAATATGATTACATGATTTGTCAATATTACGCCGACTTATATGTATATGTGTATATTTTGCGCACCCAAGCATTGGCTTATGTAATATTATACTTTAAAGCCGCAATGAATGGGTCCGATGATTCCGAAGTACCATTTAGTAGAAACACTTCTGATTCGTAGTGTTGAGAGACGTCTTACGGCCGCCACAGAGCATCACATGAATAAGTTATGTCAATAAACACAGAATGTTAACTTTCGGTGACTAAATTTCACGCTAAAATCATACGTCATAGAAAGCAGTGCAAAATGTTCTTCTTACCTTTTATTTTAAAGTCATCTTCACAAGAAGAGATTGAAGTAAATGTTGCAGAAATGCAGACGCACATCCAATACTACCAGATCTAGCTGCATTACTACTCAAATTATCTCCTAAAACGTCACTCCGTATTCTACTTAAAAGAACTAATTTTATGTATAAATATACTTACAAATACATGTGTGACTACATGTTTAAGGTTTCTTCTATAAGAACAGGTTGATATGGATCGTTCTCATCTGTTCCCTCCTTAAACAAAACTGGTGTGTTCACTGAAACATATAAAGAATATTACGTCACAGGTTGATGTGGAATTTTCTCATCTGTTCCCTCCTTTAACAAAACTGTTGTGTTCACTGAAACATATAAAGAGTATTACGTCACAGGTTGATGTGGAATTTTCTCATCTGTTCCCTCCTTTAACAAAACTGTTGTGTTCACCGAAACATATAAAGAGTATTACGTCACAGGTTGATATGGATCATTCTCACCTGTTCCCTCCTTAAAAAAAAATGTTGTGTTCACTGAAACATATAAAGAGTATTACGTCACAGGTTGATGTGGAATTTTCTCATCTGTTCCCTCCTTTAACAAAACTGTTGTGTTGACCGAAACATATAAAGAGTATTACGTCACAGATTGATATGGATCATTCTCACCTGTTCCCTCCTTAAACAAAACTGTTGTGTTCACTGAAACATATAAAGAGTATTACGTCACAGGTTGATATGGATCATTCTCACCTGTTCCCTCCTTAAAAAAAACTGTTGTGTTCACTGAAACATATAAAGAGTATTACGTCACAGGTTGATGTGGATCATTCTCACCTGTTCCCTCCTTAAACAAAACTGTTGTGTTCACTGAAACATATAATGAGTATTACGTCACAGATTGATATGGATCATTCTCACCTGTTCCCTCCTTAAACAAAACTGGTGTGTTCACTGAAACATATAACATGTTTAGTTTAAACATATTTATTTTACATCGATTGCGAAATAAGTTTTTGCAACTTAGATTAATCACTCTCGGTGGCTTCCTGGGTAGAACAGTACTAAGCAATGTGGATTAATTACCTTGCTCAAGGATAAATAACGTGGCCGCGGCAAGGATCGAACACAAGACCTCTCGATCTGTAGTTCGGCGCTCTACCACTGGACCACGCACTCCACTTTCCATATAACGAGTATAACGTCACGGGTTGATATGGACCGTTCTCTTCTATTCCCACCTTAAACAAAACCGGTGTGTTCACTGAAACATATAACGAGTATTACGTCACAGGTTGATATGGATCTTTCTCACCTGTTCCCTCCTTAAACAAAACTGTTGTGTTCACTGAAACATATAAAGAGTATTACGTCACAGGTTGATATGGATCATTCTCACCTGTTCCCTCCTTAAACAAAAATGCTGTGTTCACTGAAACATGTAAAGAGTATTACGTCACAGGTTGATATGGATCATTCTCATCTGTTCCCTCCTTAAACATAACTTTGTGTTCACTGAAACATATAACGAGTATTACGTCAGAGGTTGATATGGAACGTTCTCATCTGTTCCTTCCTTTAACAAAACTGTTGTGTTCACTAAAACATATAACGAGTATTACGTCACAGATTGATATGGATCTTTCTCATCTGTTCCCTCCTTAAACATAACTGTTGTGTTCACTGAAACATATAACGAGTATTACGTCACAGGTTGATATGGATTGTTCGCACCTGTTCCCTCCTTCAACAGAACTGGTGTGTTCAATGAAACATATAATGAGTATTACGTCACAGGTTGATATTGATGTTTCTCATATGTTCCCTCCTTAAACAAAACGGTTGTGTTCATTGACACATATGAAGAGCGCGAAAAGACGCCATTTGATAGGGTCGTCTTTTCGTCTTTTCGCGTGGCGTTCTGTCGTCTTTTCGCCCTTGAAATGGCGTCTTTTCGTTCTGTCGTTCTGTCGTCTTTTCGTTCTGTCGTCTTTTCGCGCTGCAGGGAGTATGTTCAGTATATAATAAACGAAGGGTTACTAGTTCTGTTAAATCGTTTATATAAACGCAGAATGGTCATTATAATTATATTTGAACACTAGTCTTGCGTAAGCTGGTAAGGCAATAAACATGTAATTATGGCATGTCGAATAAAAGTAATGAATTGTATTGGTTCTGCAACTCATGAATTAATTTTTCACACCTTATATAATGAATATTAAAGTGAAAATTATATGTTTGGCTTTATCTTAATCAGTTCCTTTTGAAAGTGTCAAGATTTAATTGCAATATGTATATTATATGAACAGAGGATCTTAAATGAGTTCATATTTAATAGTTGTGTATGACCGTAAGCTGGCTGTATGATATTGTATAACACATGTGTGACGCTCCACGCTTTCACTTAATTTTTGTTAGGAGATAATTTGGCTATTTTCTTATACTTTCACTCATAACCAGTTCGATAGACTAATTTATTTTAACACAGGCTACTGCTTTGTAAATATCACTTCCGGTGACGATTTTCTAGGGTAAGAACGCATAACATATCTCTCTCCAAAATTCATTGCCATCTGCTAAATTTCTAACACTAAACCTTTCGAAAACTTTATAAATTGAGAGACCACATCTCTATTGTAATACGTAGTTCGTTATTTCGGCAGTATTTAATTTATTTGGTTGTTTTTTTCACTTCTAAACTATCCTGTCGGCCTGTACTTTCGAGAAAACCAACGTGAGGCATGACTGCTATTTTATAGATATTTTAGTATAAAATGAGCATGTATTGTATGAAATTAAATTATAGAATAATGCATACTGATATTTAAAGAAATGTTTTGTATTTGAACTAAAATGACGTTGCATATATGACCGATTATAGAATGTTACATGCAGTGATGTGTAGCGTGTTTCAGACACCATAAATCAACAGCACTTTGAAGCCATGACCCTGCGTTAATTGTAAGACATGCGTATTCATATCGCACTGATATTGTTTATGAAATAAGTGACATGTTTCTGCAGGAAATATTCGATTTTTTGTCACTTATGAATTCTACCATAAAGTATGTTAAAACATCACCCTCCAAGGTTACCTTTATTTCATCATGGACTTCGTCATGCATAGTATCTATTTTCTACCTTGATTCAGAGTGCTGAGTTTTATATTGCGATAGTGTAGACTAGCAAAAGCTGTGTTGTTATATCACGATAAATCATAATCATTGGCATGCTGTCGTAAATTTGCCTATTTGGGGCGAATAGTTAGACGAATGCATGATTCCCTGATATTATCCGATTGATAGATATGGACCACCAAGTGGTATTAAAATTATGTCAAAGTTTAATAATTTGTTCAACTGGAACGAATAACTGAAACGCTTGCATAGACTTATGCCATAAGCTGGGATCACATTGTAGTTTATATACATGTATGTACTTTTGTGTATTGCTAGTTTTCGACTGTTGATGAACAGATTGGGTAGAAAATTGTATCTATTGTGGATGTCTTACTTAAAAGTGGATACGTCTAACGATTCTACATTACATTAATCTAAAACGTAGTCGCTTATAGCTTTTGTAACGACCTTCTTATTTATAGCTAATGTCCGTGGATCTGAGTATACGTGTCGTCATGCATTATATATATTGAAACTTACTAATCCTAATGATGTTTTCTCAATATGAATAAATGTTATTTGGATACTTCTGTTTTGGTGTTCCCTAAAAGTCTAATATATGTGTTGAGTTTTGAGATGTCCTAAATCTAAAAGACGTGTACATTACTGACACGCCAACCCATTTTAGGAAAGTTGTGGTGGTTCAGGATGGTAGTTGTTGACTTGTCAATGGCGGCCATTCTGGATTGCCATAATTTATGTCGACCGACTTTAAAATGAACCCCGAGATTAGCCAGGGCGGAGTCCTAGGACCTAGTTTATTCCAACTAGTGTTCCTAGAATGTCCTTATGGTATGAGCCTTCATAAAACTTTAAAAACAACTATCGAGACAGCAAACGATAGGGTCGGTTGTGACACATGTATAAAGTTACAGTCCATTATGTAAATCAGATCCGGAGGTACAAGCTTACATGCACATAAAAACTTCAGACAATCTCCATCTTTTTTTCGAAAGAGTCGAGCTAACATATTAAAATTAAGAATGTGTTACCTCCTTTCTTGACTATTATATTT
>JAWPHD010008165.1:0-118603 GCA_037043455.1 Cyrtodaria siliqua
GAGGAGACAGGAAGCAATATGTGTACTCCAACATTAATTCTCATTTCACTCTGCTCGGTATAGTGTATGAGGAGACAGAAGCAATATGTGTACTCTAACATTAATTCTCATTTCACTCTGCTCGGTATAGTGTACGAGGAGACAGAAGCAATATGTGTAATCTAACATTAATTCTCATTTCACTCTGCTCGGTATAGTGTATGAGGAGACAGAAGCAATATGTGTACTCAACATTAATTCTCATTTCACTCTGCTCGTATAGTGGTATGAGGAGACAGAAGCAATATGTGTACTCAACATTAATTCTCATTTCACTCTGCTCGGTATAGTGTATGAGGAGACAGAAGCAATATGTGTACTCTAACATTAATTCTCATTTCACTCTGCTCGTATAGTGTATGAGGAGACAGAAGCAATATGTGTACTCTAACATTAATTCTCATTTCACTCTGCTCGGTATAGTGTAATAGGTCGAGACAGAAGCAATATGTGTACTCTAAATTAATTCTCATTTCACTCTGCTCGGTATAGTGTATGTCGAGACAGAAGCAATAGGTGTACTCTAACATTAATTCTCATTTCACTCTGCTCGGTATAGTGTATGAGGAGACAGAAGCAATATGTGTACTCTAACATTAATTCTCATTTCACTCTGGCTCGGTATAGTGTATGAGGAGACAGAAGCAATATGTGTACTCTAACATTAATTCTCATTTCACTCTGCTCGGTATAGTGTATGCGGAGACAGAAGCAATATGTGTACTCTAACATTAATTCTCATTTCACTCTGCTCGGTATAGCGTATGTCGAGACAGAAGCAATATGTGTACTCTAACATTAATTCTCATTTCACTCTGCTCGGTATAGTGTATGAGGAGACAGAAGCAATATGTGTACTCAACATTAATTCTCATTCACTCTGCTCGGTATAGTGTATGAGGAGACAGAAGCAATATGTGTACTCTAACATTAATTCTCATTTCACTCTGCTCGTATAGTGTAGAGGAGACAGAAGCAATATGTTTACTCTACATTAATTCTCATTTCCTCTGCTCGGTATAGTGTATGAGGAGACAGAAGCAATATGTGTACTCTAACATTAATTCTCATTTCACTCTGCTCGGTATAGTGTATGTCGAGACAGAAGCAATATGTGTACTCTAACATTAATTCTCATTTCACTCTGCTCGGTATAGTGTATGAGGAGACAGAAGCAATATGTGTACTCTAACATTAATTCTCATTTCGCTCTGCTCGGTATAGTGTATGAGGAGACAGAAGCAATATGTGTACTCTAACATTAATTCTCATTTCACTCTGCTCGGTATAGTGTATGTCGAGACAGAAGCAATATGTGTACTCTAACATTAATTCTCATTTCACTCTGCTCGGTATAGTGTATGAGGAGACAGAAGCAATATGTGTACTCTAACATTAATTCTCATTTCGCTCTGCTCGGTATAGTGTATGAGGAGACAGAAGCAATATGTGTACTCTAACATTAATTCTCATTTCGCTCTGCTCGGTATAGTGTATGAGGAGACAGAAGCAATATGTGTACTCTAACATTAATTCTCATTTCACTCTGCTCGGTATAGTGTATGTCGAGACAGAAGCAATATGTGTACTCTAACATTAATTCTCATTTCACTCTGCTCGGTATAGTGTATGAGGAGACAGAAGCAATATGTGTACTCTAACATTAATTCTCATTTCGCTCTGCTCGGTATAGTGTATGAGGAGACAGAAGCAATATGTGTACTCTAACATTAATTCTCATTTCACTCTGCTCGGTATAGTGTATGTCGAGACAGAAGCAATATGTGTACTCTAACATTAATTCTCATTTCACTCTGCTCGGTATAGTGTATGAGGAGACAGAAGCAATATGTGTACTCTAACATTAATTCTCATTTCACTCTGCTCGGTATAGTGTATGTCGAGACAGAAGCAATATGTGTACTCTAACATTAATTCTCATTTCACTCTGCTCGGTATAGTGTATGAGGAGACAGAAGCAATATGTGTACTCTAACATTAATTCTCATTTCGCTCTGCTCGGTATAGTGTATGAGGAGACAGAAGCAATATGTGTACTCTAACATTAATTCTCATTTCACTCTGCTCGGTATAGTGTATGTCGAGACAGAAGCAATATGTGTACTCTAACATTAATTCTCATTTCACTCTGCTCGGTATAGTGTATGAGGAGACAGAAGCAACATGCGTACTCTAACATTAATTCTCATTTCACTCTGCTCGGTATAGTGTATGAGGAGACAGAAGCAACATGCGTACTCTAACATTAATTCTCATTTCACTCTGCTCGGTATAGTGTACGAGGAGACAGAAGCAATATGTGTACTCAACATTAATTCTCATTTCACTCTGCTCGGTATAGTGTATGAGGAGACAGAAGCAATATGTGTACTCAACATTAATTCTCATTGTACTCTGCTCGGTATAGTGTATGAGGAGACAGAAGCAATATGTGTACTCTAACATTAATTCTCATTTCACTCTGCTCGGTATAGTGTACGAGGAGACAGAAGCAATATGTGTACTCAACATTAATTCTCATTTCACTCTGCTCGGTATAGTGTATGAGGAGACAGAAGCGATATGTGTACTCTAACATTAATTCTCATTTCGCTCTGCTCGGTATAGTGTATGAGGAGACAGAAGCAATATGTGTACTCTAACATTAATTCTCATTTCACTCTGCTCGGTATAGTGTATGAGGAGACAGAAGCAATATGTGTACTCTAACATTAATTCTCATTTCACTCTGCTCGATATAGTGTATGAGGAGACAGAAGCAATATTCGTTCTCTAACATTAATTCTCATTTCACTCTGCTCGGTATAGTGTATGAGGAGACAGAAGCAACATGCGTACTCTAACATTAATTCTCATTTCACTCTGCTCGGTATAGTGTACGAGGAGACAGAAGCAATATGTGTACTCTAACATTAATTCTCATTTCACTATGCTCGGTATAGTGTATGAGGAGACAGAAGCAATATGTGTACTCTAACATTAATTCTCATTTCACTATGCTCGGTATAGTGTATGAGGAGACAGAAGCAATATGTGTACTCTAACATTAATTCTCATTTCACTCTGCTCGGTATAGTGTATGTCGAGACAGAAGCAATATGTGTACTCTAACATTAATTCTCATTTCACTCTGCTCGGTATAGTGTATGAGGAGACAGAAGCAATATGTGTACTCTAACATTAATTCTTATTTCACTCTGCTCGGTATAGTGTATGAGGAGACAGAAGCAATATGTGTACTCTAACAATAATTCTCATTTCGCTCTGCTCGGTATAGTGTATGAGGAGACAGAAGCAATATGTGTACTCTAACATTAATTCTCATTTCACTCTGCTCGGTATAGTGTATGTCGAGACAGAAGCAATATGTGTACTCTAACATTAATTCTCATTTCACTCTGCTCGGTATAGTGTATGAGGAGACAGAAGCAACATGCGTACTCTAACATTAATTCTCATTTCACTCTGCTCGGTATAGTGTATGAGGAGACAGAAGCAACATGCGTACTCTAACATTAATTCTCATTTCACTCTGCTCGGTATAGTGTATGAGGAGACAGAAGCAACATGCGTACTCTAACATTAATTCTCATTTCACTCTGCTCGGTATAGTGAATGAGGAGACAGAAGCAATATGTGTACTCTAACATTAATTCTCATTTCACTCTGCTCGGTATAGTGTATGAGGAGACAGAAGCAATATGTGTACTCTAACATTAATTCTCATTTCACTCTGCTCGGTATAGTGTACGAGGAGACAGAAGCAATATGTGTACTCTAACATTAATTCTCATTTCACTCTGCTCGGTATAGTGTATGAGGAGACAGAAGCAATATGTGTACTCAACATTAATTCTCATTTCACTCTGCTCGGTATAGTGTATGAGGAGACAGAAGCAATATGTGTACTCTAACATTAATTCTCATTTCACTCTGCTCGGTATAGTGTACGAGGAGACAGAAGCAATATGTGTACTCTAACATTAATTCTCATTTCACTATGCTCGGTATAGTGTATGTGGAGACAGAAGCAATATGTGTACTCTAACATTAATTCTCATTTCACTCTGCTCGGTATAGTGTATGTCGAGACAGAATCAATATGTGTACTCTAACATTAATTCTCATTTCACTCTGCTCGGTATAGTGTATGTCGAGACAGAAGCAATATGTGTACTCTAACATTAATTCTCATTTCACTCTGCTCGGTATAGTGTATGAGGAGACAGAAGCAATATGTGTACTCTAACATTAATTCTTATTTCACTCTGCTCGGTATAGTGTATGAGGAGACAGAAGCAATATGTGTACTCTAACAATAATTCTCATTTCGCTCTGCTCGGTATAGTGTATGAGGAGACAGAAGCAATATGTGTACTCTAACATTAATTCTCATTTCACTCTGCTCGGTATAGTGTATGTCGAGACAGAAGCAATATGTGTACTCTAACATTAATTCTCATTTCACTCTGCTCGGTATAGTGTATGAGGAGACAGAAGCAATATGTGTACTCTAACATTAATTCTCATTTCGCTCTGCTCGGTATAGTGTATGAGGAGACAGAAGCAATATGTGTACTCTAACATTAATTCTCATTTCACTCTGCTCGGTATAGTGTATGTCGAGACAGAAGCAATATGTGTACTCTAACATTAATTCTCATTTCACTCTGCTCGGTATAGTGTATGAGGAGACAGAAGCAATATGTGTACTCTAACATTAATTCTCATTTCACTCTGCTCGGTATAGTGTATGTCGAGACAGAAGCAATATGTGTACTCTAACATTAATTCTCATTTCACTCTGCTCGGTATAGTGTATGAGGAGACAGAAGCACTATGTGTACTCTAACATTAATTCTCATTTCGCTCTGCTCGGTATAGTGTATGAGGAGACAGAAGCAATATGTGTACTCTAACATTAATTCTCATTTCACTCTGCTCGGTATAGTGTATGTCGAGACAGAAGCAATATGTGTACTCTAACATTAATTCTCATTTCACTCTGCTCGGTATAGTGTATGAGGAGACAGAAGCAATATGTGTACTCTAACATTAATTCTCATTTCGCTCTGCTCGGTATAGTGTATGAGGAGACAGAAGCAATATGTGTACTCTAACATTAATTCTCATTTCGCTCTGCTCGGTATAGTGTATGAGGAGACAGAAGCAATATGTGTACTCTAACATTAATTCTCATTTCACTCTGCTCGGTATAGTGTATGTCGAGACAGAAGCAATATGTGTACTCTAACATTAATTCTCATTTCACTCTGCTCGGTATAGTGTATGAGGAGACAGAAGCAATATGTGTACTCTAACATTAATTCTCATTTCGCTCTGCTCGGTATAGTGTATGAGGAGACAGAAGCAATATGTGTACTCTAACATTAATTCTCATTTCACTCTGCTCGGTATAGTGTATGTCGAGACAGAAGCAATATGTGTACTCTAACATTAATTCTCATTTCACTCTGCTCGGTATAGTGTATGAGGAGACAGAAGCAATATGTGTACTCTAACATTAATTCTCATTTCACTCTGCTCGGTATAGTGTATGTCGAGACAGAAGCAATATGTGTACTCTAACATTAATTCTCATTTCACTCTGCTCGGTATAGTGTATGAGGAGACAGAAGCAATATGTGTACTCTAACATTAATTCTCATTTCGCTCTGCTCGGTATAGTGTATGAGGAGACAGAAGCAATATGTGTACTCTAACATTAATTCTCATTTCACTCTGCTCGGTATAGTGTATGTCGAGACAGAAGCAATATGTGTACTCTAACATTAATTCTCATTTCACTCTGCTCGGTATAGTGTATGAGGAGACAGAAGCAACATGCGTACTCTAACATTAATTCTCATTTCACTCTGCTCGGTATAGTGTATGAGGAGACAGAAGCAACATGCGTACTCTAACATTAATTCTCATTTCACTCTGCTCGGTATAGTGTACGAGGAGACAGAAGCAATATGTGTACTCAACATTAATTCTCATTTCACTCTGCTCGGTATAGTGTATGAGGAGACAGAAGCAATATGTGTACTCAACATTAATTCTCATTGTACTCTGCTCGGTATAGTGTATGAGGAGACAGAAGCAATATGTGTACTCTAACATTAATTCTCATTTCACTCTGCTCGGTATAGTGTACGAGGAGACAGAAGCAATATGTGTACTCAACATTAATTCTCATTTCACTCTGCTCGGTATAGTGTATGAGGAGACAGAAGCGATATGTGTACTCTAACATTAATTCTCATTTCGCTCTGCTCGGTATAGTGTATGAGGAGACAGAAGCAATATGTGTACTCTAACATTAATTCTCATTTCACTCTGCTCGGTATAGTGTATGAGGAGACAGAAGCAATATGTGTACTCTAACATTAATTCTCATTTCACTCTGCTCGATATAGTGTATGAGGAGACAGAAGCAATATTCGTTCTCTAACATTAATTCTCATTTCACTCTGCTCGGTATAGTGTATGAGGAGACAGAAGCAACATGCGTACTCTAACATTAATTCTCATTTCACTCTGCTCGGTATAGTGTACGAGGAGACAGAAGCAATATGTGTACTCTAACATTAATTCTCATTTCACTATGCTCGGTATAGTGTATGAGGAGACAGAAGCAATATGTGTACTCTAACATTAATTCTCATTTCACTATGCTCGGTATAGTGTATGAGGAGACAGAAGCAATATGTGTACTCTAACATTAATTCTCATTTCACTCTGCTCGGTATAGTGTATGTCGAGACAGAAGCAATATGTGTACTCTAACATTAATTCTCATTTCACTCTGCTCGGTATAGTGTATGAGGAGACAGAAGCAATATGTGTACTCTAACATTAATTCTTATTTCACTCTGCTCGGTATAGTGTATGAGGAGACAGAAGCAATATGTGTACTCTAACAATAATTCTCATTTCGCTCTGCTCGGTATAGTGTATGAGGAGACAGAAGCAATATGTGTACTCTAACATTAATTCTCATTTCACTCTGCTCGGTATAGTGTATGTCGAGACAGAAGCAATATGTGTACTCTAACATTAATTCTCATTTCACTCTGCTCGGTATAGTGTATGAGGAGACAGAAGCAACATGCGTACTCTAACATTAATTCTCATTTCACTCTGCTCGGTATAGTGTATGAGGAGACAGAAGCAACATGCGTACTCTAACATTAATTCTCATTTCACTCTGCTCGGTATAGTGTATGAGGAGACAGAAGCAACATGCGTACTCTAACATTAATTCTCATTTCACTCTGCTCGGTATAGTGAATGAGGAGACAGAAGCAATATGTGTACTCTAACATTAATTCTCATTTCACTCTGCTCGGTATAGTGTACGAGGAGACAGAAGCAATATGTGTACTCTAACATTAATTCTCATTTCACTCTGCTCGGTATAGTGTATGAGGAGACAGAAGCAATATGTGTACTCTAACATTAATTCTCATTTCACTCTGCTCGGTATAGTGTATGAGGAGACAGAAGCAATATGCGTTCTCTAACATTAATTCTCATTTCACTCTGCTCGGTATAGTGTATGAGGAGACAGAAGCAATATGCGTTCTCTAACATTAATTCTCATTTTACTCTGCTCGGTATAGTGTATGAGGAGACAGAAGCAACATGCGTACTCTAACATTAATTCTCATTTCACTCTGCTCGGTATTCACTCTGCTCGGTATAGTGTATGAGGAGACAGAAGCAACATGCGTACTCTAACATTAATTCTCATTTCACTCTGCTCGGTATAGTGTATGAGGAGACAGAAGCAATATGCGTACTCTAACATTAATTCTCATTTCGCTCTGCTCGGTATAGTGTATGTCGAGACAGAAGCAATATGTGTACTCTTACATTAATTCTCATTTCACTCTGCTCGGTATAGTGTACGAGGAGACAGAAGCAACATGCGTACTCTAACATTAATTCTCATTTCACTCTGCTCGGTATAGTGTATGAGGAGACAGAAGCAATATGCGTACTCTAACATTAATTCTCATTTCGCTCTGCTCGGTATAGTGTATGTCGAGACAGAAGCAACATGCGTACTCTAACATTAATTCTCATTTCGCTCTGCTCGGTATAGTGTAGGTGGAGACAGAAGCAATATGCGTTCTCTAACATTAATTCTCATTTCGCTCTGCTCGGTATAGTGTATGTCGAGACAGAAGCAACATGCGTACTCTAACATTAATTCTCATTTCACTCTGCTCGGTATAGTGTATGAGGAGACAGAAGCAATATGCGTACTCTAACATTAATTCTCATTTCGCTCTGCTCGGTATAGTGTATGAGGAGACAGAAGCAATATGCGTTCTCTAACATTAATTCTCATTTCGCTCTGCTCGGTATAGTGTACGAGGAGACAGAAGCAATATGCGTTCTCTAACATTAATTCTCATTTCACTCTGCTCGGTATAGTGTATGAGGAGACAGAAGCAATATGTGTACTCTAACATTAATTCTCATTTCACTCTGCTCGGTATAGTGTATGAGGAGACAGAAGCAATATGCGTTCTCTAACATTAATTCTCATTTCGCTCTGCTCGGTATAGTGTATGAGGAGACAGAAGCAATATGCGTTCTCTAACATTAATTCTCATTTCACTCTGCTCGGTATAGTGTATGAGGAGACAGAAGCAATATGCGTTCTCTAACATTAATTCTCATTTCACTCTGCTCGGTATAGTGTATGAGGAGACAGAAGCAATATGTGTACTCTAACATTAATTCTCATTTCACGCTGCTAGGTATAGTGTATGAGGAGACAGAAGCAATATGCGTACTCTAACATTAATTCTCATTTCACTCTGCTCGGTATAGTGTATGAGGAGACAGAAGCAATATGCGTTCTCTAACATTAATTCTCATTTCACTCTGCTCGGTATAGTGTATGAGGAGACAGAAGCAATATGCGTTCTCTAACATTAATTCTCATTTCACTCTGCTCGGTATAGTGTATGAGGAGACAGAAGCAATATGTGTACTCTAACATTAATTCTCATTTCACTCTGCTCGGTATAGTGTATGAGGAGACAGAAGCAATATGCGTTCTCTAACATTAATTCTCATTTTACTCTGCTCGGTATAGTGTATGAGGAGACAGAAGCAACATGCGTACTCTAACATTAATTCTCATTTCACTCTGCTCGGTATTCACTCTGCTCGGTATAGTGTATGAGGAGACAGAAGCAACATGCGTACTCTAACATTAATTCTCATTTCACTCTGCTCGGTATAGTGTATGAGGAGACAGAAGCAATATGCGTACTCTAACATTAATTCTCATTTCGCTCTGCTCGGTATAGTGTATGTCGAGACAGAAGCAATATGTGTACTCTTACATTAATTCTCATTTCACTCTGCTCGGTATAGTGTACGAGGAGACAGAAGCAACATGCGTACTCTAACATTAATTCTCATTTCACTCTGCTCGGTATAGTGTATGAGGAGACAGAAGCAATATGCGTACTCTAACATTAATTCTCATTTCGCTCTGCTCGGTATAGTGTATGTCGAGACAGAAGCAACATGCGTACTCTAACATTAATTCTCATTTCGCTCTGCTCGGTATAGTGTAGGTGGAGACAGAAGCAATATGCGTTCTCTAACATTAATTCTCATTTCGCTCTGCTCGGTATAGTGTATGTCGAGACAGAAGCAACATGCGTACTCTAACATTAATTCTCATTTCACTCTGCTCGGTATAGTGTATGAGGAGACAGAAGCAATATGCGTACTCTAACATTAATTCTCATTTCGCTCTGCTCGGTATAGTGTATGTCGAGACAGAAGCAACATGCGTACTCTAACATTAATTCTCATTTCGCTCTGCTCGGTATAGTGTATGAGGAGACAGAAGCAATATGCGTTCTCTAACATTAATTCTCATTTCACTCTGCTCGGTATAGTGTATGAGGAGACAGAAGCAATATGCGTTCTCTAACATTAATTCTCATTTCACTCTGCTCGGTATAGTGTATGAGGAGACAGAAGCAATATGTGTACTCTAACATTAATTCTCATTTCACACTGCTAGGTATAGTGTATGAGGAGACAGAAGCAATATGCGTACTCTAACATTAATTCTCATTTCACTCTGCTCGGTATAGTGTATGAGGAGACAGAAGCAATATGTGTACTCTAACATTAATTCTCATTTCACGCTGCTAGGTATAGTGTATGAGGAGACAGAAGCAATATGCGTACTCTAACATTAATTCTCATTTCACTCTGCTCGGTATAGTGTATGAGGAGACAGAAGCAATATGCGTTCTCTAACATTAATTCTCATTTCACTCTGCTCGGTATAGTGTATGAGGAGACAGAAGCAATATGTGTACTCTAACATTAATTCTCATTTCACGCTGCTAGGTATAGTGTATGAGGAGACAGAAGCAATATGTGTACTCTAACATTAATTCTCATTTCACTCTGCTCGGTATAGTGTATGAGGAGACAGAAGCAATATGCGTTCTCTAACATTAATTCTCATTTCACTCTGCTCGGTATAGTGTATGAGGAGACAGAAGCAATATGTGTACTCTAACATTAATTCTCATTTCACGCTGCTAGGTATAGTGTATGAGAAGACAGAAGCAATATGCGTACTCTAACATTAATTCTCATTTCACTCTGCTCGGTATAGTGTATGAGGAGACAGAAGCAATATGCGTTCTCTAACATTAATTCTCATTTCACTCTGCTCGGTATAGTGTATGAGGAGACAGAAGCAATATGCGTTCTCTAACATTAATTCTCATTTCACTCTGCTCGGTATAGTGTAGGTGGAGACAGAAGCAATATGTGTACTCTAACATTAATTCTCATTTCACTCTGCTCGGTATAGTGTATGAGGAGACAGAAGCAATATGTGTACTCTAACATTAATTCTCATTTCGCTCTGCTCGGTATAGTGTACGAGGAGACAGAAGCAATATGTGTACTCTAACATTAATTCTCATTTCACGCTGCTAGGTATAGTGTATGAGGAGACAGAAGCAATATGCGTACTCTAACATTAATTCTCATTTCACTCTGCTCGGTATAGTGTATGAGGAGACAGAAGCAATATGCGTTCTCTAACATTAATTCTCATTTCACTCTGCTCGGTATAGTGTATGAGGAGACAGAAGCAATATGCGTTCTCTAACATTAATTCTCATTTCACTCTGCTCGGTATAGTGTATGAGGAGACAGAAGCAATATGTGTACTCTAACATTAATTCTCATTTCACTCTGCTCGGTATAGTGTATGAGGAGACAGAAGCAATATGCGTTCTCTAACATTAATTCTCATTTTACTCTGCTCGGTATAGTGTATGAGGAGACAGAAGCAACATGCGTACTCTAACATTAATTCTCATTTCACTCTGCTCGGTATTCACTCTGCTCGGTATAGTGTATGAGGAGACAGAAGCAACATGCGTACTCTAACATTAATTCTCATTTCACTCTGCTCGGTATAGTGTATGAGGAGACAGAAGCAATATGCGTACTCTAACATTAATTCTCATTTCGCTCTGCTCGGTATAGTGTATATCGAGACAGAAGCAATATGTGTACTCTTACATTAATTCTCATTTCACTCTGCTCGGTATAGTGTACGAGGAGACAGAAGCAACATGCGTACTCTAACATTAATTCTCATTTCACTCTGCTCGGTATAGTGTATGAGGAGACAGAAGCAATATGCGTACTCTAACATTAATTCTCATTTCGCTCTGCTCGGTATAGTGTATGTCGAGACAGAAGCAACATGCGTACTCTAACATTAATTCTCATTTCGCTCTGCTCGGTATAGTGTAGGTGGAGACAGAAGCAATATGCGTTCTCTAACATTAATTCTCATTTCGCTCTGCTCGGTATAGTGTATGTCGAGACAGAAGCAACATGCGTACTCTAACATTAATTCTCATTTCACTCTGCTCGGTATAGTGTATGAGGAGACAGAAGCAATATGCGTACTCTAACATTAATTCTCATTTCGCTCTGCTCGGTATAGTGTATGTCGAGACAGAAGCAACATGCGTACTCTAACATTAATTCTCATTTCGCTCTGCTCGGTATAGTGTATGAGGAGACAGAAGCAATATGCGTTCTCTAACATTAATTCTCATTTCACTCTGCTCGGTATAGTGTATGAGGAGACAGAAGCAATATGCGTTCTCTAACATTAATTCTCATTTCACTCTGCTCGGTATAGTGTATGAGGAGACAGAAGCAATATGTGTACTCTAACATTAATTCTCATTTCACACTGCTAGGTATAGTGTATGAGGAGACAGAAGCAATATGCGTACTCTAACATTAATTCTCATTTCACTCTGCTCGGTATAGTGTATGAGGAGACAGAAGCAATATGTGTACTCTAACATTAATTCTCATTTCACGCTGCTAGGTATAGTGTATGAGGAGACAGAAGCAATATGCGTACTCTAACATTAATTCTCATTTCACTCTGCTCGGTATAGTGTATGAGGAGACAGAAGCAATATGCGTTCTCTAACATTAATTCTCATTTCACTCTGCTCGGTATAGTGTATGAGGAGACAGAAGCAATATGTGTACTCTAACATTAATTCTCATTTCACGCTGCTAGGTATAGTGTATGAGGAGACAGAAGCAATATGTGTACTCTAACATTAATTCTCATTTCACTCTGCTCGGTATAGTGTATGAGGAGACAGAAGCAATATGCGTTCTCTAACATTAATTCTCATTTCACTCTGCTCGGTATAGTGTATGAGGAGACAGAAGCAATATGTGTACTCTAACATTAATTCTCATTTCACGCTGCTAGGTATAGTGTATGAGAAGACAGAAGCAATATGCGTACTCTAACATTAATTCTCATTTCACTCTGCTCGGTATAGTGTATGAGGAGACAGAAGCAATATGCGTTCTCTAACATTAATTCTCATTTCACTCTGCTCGGTATAGTGTATGAGGAGACAGAAGCAATATGCGTTCTCTAACATTAATTCTCATTTCACTCTGCTCGGTATAGTGTATGAGGAGACAGAAGCAATATGTGTACTCTAACATTAATTCTCATTTCACGCTGCTAGGTATAGTGTATGAGGAGACAGAAGCAATATGTGTACTCTAACATTAATTCTCATTTCACTCTGCTCGGTATAGTGTATGAGGAGACAGAAGCAATATGCGTTCTCTAACATTAATTCTCATTTCACTCTGCTCGGTATAGTGTATGAGGAGACAGAAGCAATATGTGTACTCTAACATTAATTCTCATTTCACGCTGCTAGGTATAGTGTATGAGGAGACAGAAGCAATATGCGTTCTCTAACATTAATTCTCATTTCACTCTGCTCGGTATAGTGTATGAGGAGACAGAAGCAATATGCGTTCTCTAACATTAATTCTCATTTCACTCTGCTCGGTATAGTGTATGAGGAGACAGAAGCAATATGTGTACTCTAACATTAATTCTCATTTCACGCTGCTAGGTATAGTGTATGAGGAGACAGAAGCAATATGCGTACTCTAACATTAATTCTCATTTCACTCTGCTCGGTATAGTGTATGAGGAGACAGAAGCAATATGTGTACTCTAACATTAATTCTCATTTCGCTCTGCTCGGTATAGTGTATGAGGAGACAGAAGCAATATGTGTACTCTAACATTAATTCTCATTTCACTCTGCTCGGTATAGTGTATGAGGAGACAGAAGCAATATGCGTTCTCTAACATTAATTCTCATTTCACTCTGCTCGGTATAGTGTATGAGGAGACAGAAGCAATATGTGTACTCTAACATTAATTCTCATTTCACTCTGCTCGGTATAGTGTATGAGGAGACAGAAGCAATATGTGTACTCTAACATTAATTCTCATTTCACTCTGCTCGGTATAGTGTATGAGGAGACAGAAGCAATATGTGTACTCTAACATTAATTCTCATTTCACTATGCTCGGTATAGTGTATGTGGAGACAGAAGCAATATGCGTTCTCTAACATTAATTCTCATTTCACTCTGCTCGGTATAGTGTATGAGGAGACAGAAGCAATATGCGTTCTCTAACATTAATTCTCATTTCACTCTGCTCGGTATAGTGTATGAGGAGACAGAAGCAATATGTGTACTCTAACATTAATTCTCATTTCACGCTGCTAGGTATAGTGTATGAGGAGACAGAAGCAATATGCGTTCTCTAACATTAATTCTCATTTCACACTGCTCGGTATAGTGTATGAGGAGACAGAAGCAATATGTGTACTCTAACATTAATTCTCATTTCACTCTGCTCGGTATAGTGTATGTGGAGACAGAAGCAATATGTGTACTCTAACATTAATTCTCATTTCACTCTGCTCGGTATAGTGTATGAGGAGACAGAAGCAATATGCGTTCTCTAACATTAATTCTCATTTCACTCTGCTCGGTATAGTGTATGAGGAGACAGAAGCAATATGTGTACTCTAACATTAATTCTCATTTCACGCTGCTAGGTATAGTGTATGAGGAGACAGAAGCAATATGCGTACTCTAACATTAATTCTCATTTCACTCTGCTCGGTATAGTGTATGAGGAGACAGAAGCAATATGTGTACTCTAACATTAATTCTCATTTCACGCTGCTAGGTATAGTGTATGAGGAGACAGAAGCAATATGCGTACTCTAACATTAATTCTCATTTCACGCTGCTAGGTATAGTGTATGAGGAGAAAGAAGCAATATGTGTACTCTAACATTAATTCTCATTTCACTCTGCTCGGTATAGTGTATGAGGAGACAGAAGCAATATGCGTACTCTAACATTAATTCTCATTTCACTCTGCTCGGTATAGTGTATGAGGAGACAGAAGCAATATGTGTACTCTAACATTAATTCTCATTTCGCTCTGCTCGGTATAGTGTATGAGGAGACAGAAGCAATATGTGTACTCTAACATTAATTCTCATTTCACTCTGCTCGGTATAGTGTATGAGGAGACAGAAGCAATATGTGTACTCTAACATTAATTCTCATTTCACTCTGCTCGGTATAGTGTATGAGGAGACAGAAGCAACATGCGTACTCTAACATTAATTCTCATTTCACTCTGCTCGGTATAGTGTATGAGGAGACAGAAGCAATATGCGTTCTCTAACATTAATTCTCATTTCACTCTGCTCGGTATAGTGTATGAGGAGACAGAAGCAATATGTGTACTCTAACATTAATTCTCATTTCACTCTGCTCGGTATAGTGTATGAGGAGACAGAAGCAATATGTGTACTCTAACATTAATTCTCATTTCACTCTGCTCGGTATAGTGTAGGTGGAGACAGAAGCAATATGTGTACTCTAACATTAATTCTCATTTCACTCTGCTCGGTATAGTGTATGAGGAGACAGAAGCAATATGTGTACTCTAACATTAATTCTCATTTCGCTCTGCTCGGTATAGTGTACGAGGAGACAGAAGCAATATGTGTACTCTAACATTAATTCTCATTTCACTTTGCTCGGTATAGTGTATGAGGAGACAGAAGCAATATGTGTACTCTAACATTAATTCTCATTTCACTCTGCTCGGTATAGTGTATGAGGAGACAGAAGCAATCTGTGTACTCTAACATTAATTCTCATTTCACTCTGCTCGGTATAGTGTATGTGGAGACAGAAGCAATATGTGTACTCTAACATTAATTCTCATTTCACTATGCTCGGTATAGTATATGTGGAGACAGAAGCAATCTGTGTACTCTAACATTAATTCTCATTTCACTCTGCTCGGTATAGTGTATGTGGAGACAGAAGCAATATGTGTACTCTAACATTAATTCTCATTTCGCTCTGCTCGGTATAGTGTATGTGGAGACAGAAGCAATATGCGTTCTCTAACATTAATTCTCATTTCACTCCTCTCGGTATAGTGTATGAGGAGACAGAAGCAATATGTGTACTCTAACATTAATTCTCATTTCACTCTGCTCGGTATAGTGTATGAGGAGACAGAAGCAATATGCGTACTCTAACATTAATTCTCATTTCGCTCTGCTCGGTATAGTGTATGAGGAGACAGAAGCAATATGTGTACTCTAACATTAATTCTCATTTCACTCTGCTCGGTATAGTGTATGAGGAGACAGAAGCAATATGTGTACTCTAACATTAATTCTCATTTCACTCTGCTCGGTATAGTGTAGGTGGAGACAGAAGCAATATGTGTACTCTAACATTAATTCTCATTTCGCTCCTCTCGGTATAGTGTATGAGGAGACAGAAGCAATATGTGTACTCTAACATTAATTCTCATTTCACTCTGCTCGGTATTCACTCTGCTCGGTATAGTGTATGAGGAGACAGAAGCAATATGTGTACTCTAACATTAATTCTCATTTCACTATGCTCGGTATAGTGTATGAGGAGACAGAAGCAATATGTGTACTCCAACATTAATTCTCATTTCACTCTGCTCGGTATAGTGTATGAGGAGACAGAAGCAATATGTGTACTCTAACATTAATTCTCATTTCACTCTGCTCGGTATAGTGTATGAGGAGACAGAAGCAACATGCGTACTCTTACATTAATTCTCATTTCACTCTGCTCGGTATAGTGTATGAGGAGACAGAAGCAATATGTGTACTCTAACATTAATTCTCATTTCACTCTGCTCGGTATAGTGTATGAGGAGACAGAAGCAATATGTGTACTCTAATATTAATTCTCATTTCACTCTGCTCGGTATTCACTCTGCTCGGTATAGTGTATGAGGAGACAGAAGCAATATGCGTACTCTTACATTAATTCTCATTTCACTCTGCTCGATATAGTGTATGAGGAGACAGAAGCAATATGCGTTCACTAACATTAATTCTCATTTCACTCTGCTCGGTATAGTGTATGAGGAGACAGAAGCAATATGCGTACTCTAACATTAATTCTCATTTCGCTCTGCTTGGTATAGTGTATGTCGAGACAGAAGCAATATGTGTACTCTTACATTAATTCTCATTTCACTCTGCTCGGTATAGTGTATGAGGAGACAGAAGCAATGTGTGTACTCTAACATTAATTCTCATTTCACTCTGCTCGGTATATTGTACGAGGATACAGAAGCAATCTGTGTACTCAACATTAATTCTCATTTCACTCTGCTCGGCCATTTCTAAAAAAATAGTTGTTGTTTGTGGATGGTATGGTATGTCTATGTTAAGGTTACAGTGCGAATTATTGGCTAATGATAATTGCCTTTTATTAATTTAGTCAAATAAATTACATATACACTAGTTATACTAGTCTGTCCTAAACACACATGGATCAAATCGTAGCTAATAAGATTGAAAGAAAATAAACTATGTGTATAACAATTGTGATTTATTTTCATTTTACATGAATTACATGCTTAAAAAACTGCACTATTTATTTCTGCCACTATTTTTGTCGTGTATATATTCATAAATAGTCAATAACACTAACTTGCCATTCATTATATCCAAGCCACCTGCATCAGCTGTTACCATAATGTCCACATTCATTGATACATGATTTAGACGAATGTAGCCATCCCGCTAACAATAACAGCCACATTTTACAACATATGTACACCGTTGTTTAACCTACTGACGACGAGGTATATATATAACATATATTTTGAGAATCAAAACTCTATAGACACAATATAAACGGCTTTAGCCAACCAGACCAAACCCCAAAACTGGAGCGTCGAATACTAATAATTCATTTAACGCATACTCAATAACGGGTAATTTAAAAAAAACTTGAATAAACATATACTTTTAATCAGCACATATACATTATTATACGACCTAAACACCTGGCTAGAGTTTGGATAAACGGTTTTGTAGTGCACTTTTGCCGTTATCTGGCGGGCTAGTTTGTAGTGCACATTTGCCGTTATCTGGTGGGCTAGTTTGTAATGCATTTTAGCCGTTATCTGGCGGGCTAGTTTCTTTAAAGCTGAACAATCTATATATAATAACAGTTTGCTAAATTAAATATACTGTGATTCTGTGATAAACCCTTCGTCATGGAACATAAGTCACGTCATCACATCTACGAATACCTATATAGCAGGCTATCATCGGGCTGGTTTATATAACCATGTTCATCTACCCCGGAAGTTTTATCATCTACGAAATTGGAAGAAAACGACACAGGTTATTGACGAATGTCGCCTATATCTCAGACGTCTCTACTGAAGTCTTTGAACAACATAGATTCTGTATGTCTCACATCTTGGACCTCATTGTATGAGATTCACAACTTCGGAACTTTAAACAGTATAACTCGTATGCATGCTACTGACTTTAATTAGGCTTTTATTGCCAACCGACTGTGTTTGTGATTCTGATGTCACGTGTCTGATTCTCATTAAGTGTTGCTTGTTTTAATGCCTGGTTTTGGTTGAGTGTGTCTTGTAAAAGCTACATTGCCTGTCCAACGTTTATTATATAGGCCTACACGAGGACTATACTTCCTGTCCAACGTTTATGCCTACTTTGATATTATATAGGCCTACACGAGGACTATAGCCCGGGTCAACGTTTATGTCTACTTTGATATTATATAGGCCTACACGAGGACTATAGCCCGGGTCAACGTTTATGCCTACTTTGATATTGTATAGGCTTACACGAGGACTATAGCCCGGGTCAATGTTGTCCTTCCTGTCCAAGGTTTATGCCTACTTTGATATTATATAGGCCTACACGAGGACTATAGCCCGGGTAAATGTTGTCCTTCCTGTCCAACGTTTATGTCTACTTTGATATTGTATAGGCCTACACGAGGACTATAGCCCGGGTCAATATAGTCCTTCCTGTCCAACGTTTATGCCTACTTTGATATTATATAGGCCTACACGAGTACTATAGCCCGGGTCAATGTTGTCCTTCCTGTCCAACGTTTATGCCTACTTTGATATTATATAGGCCTACACGAGGACTATAGCCCAGGTCAACGTTTATGCCTACTTTGATATTATATATGCTTATACGAGGACTATAGCCCGGGTCAATGTTGTCCTTCCTGTCCAACGTTTATGCCTACTTTGATATTATATAGGCCTACACGAGGACTATAGCCCGGGTCAATGTTGTCCTTCCTGTCCAACGTTTATTCTACTTTGATATCATATAGGCCTACACGAGGACTATAGCCCGGGTCAATGTTGTCCTTCCTGTCCAACGTTTATTCTACTTTGATATTATATAGGTCACACGAGGACTATAGCCCGGATCAATGTTGTCCTTCCTATCCAACGTTTATGCCTACTTTGATATTATATAGGCCTACACGAGGACTATAGCCCAGGTCAACGTTTATGCCTACTTTGATATTATATATGCTTATACGAGGACTATAGCCCGGGTCAATGTTGTCCTTCCTGTCCAACTTTTATGTCTACTTTGATATTAGATAGGCCTACACGAGGACTTTAGCCCGGGTTAATGTTGTCCTTCCTGTCCAACGTTTATGCCTACTTTGATATTATAAGAATCTATCATGGGTATCCGGTGAAGATAAGAAATTCCAGCCCGAGGTATAAGTGTTTTCATCGGAACCGAGGCTCTGCCGAGGTTCCGATTAAAACACTTATACCGAGGGTTGGAATTCCCTATCTGAACCGAATACCCATGATAGATTCTGTTTCTTGCATATCAGAGACATGTTGTGCGTTGACGCCGCCAGCTACTAACGTGTTGCATGTTTTCCTGCATACCGGATGTTGGCGCGCGTGAATTTTATCTCGACCCTAGGGTGAGATGGAAATATCTAGCCCCGGTAAAATGACGGATATCCTTGTCCGGTATGCACGAATATATAGGCACACACGAGGACTATAGCCCGGGTCAATGTTGTCCTTCTTTACTGTTTTATTGTTTTGAAGTCGTCCGCAATTCATAAAACTCAGAATTGATAGTCACATGACTCTATATAGCAGCCGATTTAGAAAGTATAACTTCGTATAACACGTCAGTAATTATAGTGTATGAAATTCATCATAATATAGACAGAATAGCCATTCCAAAAGGTCATCACGAGCCAGACAAAACAAGCTGTTATGATTGACCATGATGTGCATAGCCATATATCATGGTGTACCCAACTATATGGTCTCTTATGACCGGTTGAGATATCGTCGAATCTACATTCGAGCCTGTGCAATTGTGCTGCCAACTGCATGTGTTCACGCTGGTTTAGTAACGTGTACCTTGTCATATATGTGCTAGATGTCACTATATTTCTTTTAAACAACTATGGATGTGCTCAACTTAGGATGCGTACAGAGGCCCGACAGCAAAGTGCATTATAGCAATATAACCCCATATCGAACCAACTGGTGCATCAAACGCGGTTCCATTGTTTCAATGTTCAAGAACTATGATTCTATCAGCACAGAAGGATTCGGCCACAACATCCAGTTTTCAGCCAACTGCCGTCCGAATATACTGTTTTACTATAACGGATATCCGCTTATGATTTGTTTTCGTTTTGGCGCGTGAAATGACAACGCTGAACAAATCAGTGTGAGGCCGACACCGACGGCTGTCAGGTAAAAACACCAGGATAGGTAACAGTCTCCTGAAACAGAAAGTAGATATAAAAAATCTCTTGGGGAAATTAATACTTATCCACTAAAAAAAGAGACCACTGCCTAAAACTATGAAAAGTGTCATGATTCAGTGATACTAAATGTAGACGCCCTTTTTTAATTTAATACTATTAAAGGGACACACGGAAATATCGAGGTTTTTTTGCATGTTTTGACTCGTCTTTTAAAATGTCTCCCTTTTCAAAACGCTGATATTACATTTTTGAAAATAGATGTAGTACATGTATTTCTAAAGCTGCTATCAAGTTTTAAGAAGTAAAGGGTGAAACAATGTTTTCTCCCAAAATAATAAAATCACCTACGTCATTAATATTGATAAATGGTTATAATATGCCGGGCATTGTGTGTAAATTAAGAATACAACGTGTACAATTTAAATATTTCGATGTTGGCGGAGTTATTTCCCTTTACGGAAATCGCTTATAGAACCTCTGTCGAGCTTGCCTTTAACTATAACAGTATGCAAAGGTTCTTGATTTCAAAATAATCACTAAATTGCCGGGTCGAACTAAAACAAGATTGCCTTGCCTCCCTTTATTACAGGGTCGTAGCTGTGCCTAAATCAGTGTGTAGGCACAAGGTATAGGGGTGTCCGGGGGGCATGCTCCCCCGGGATTCTTTTTAGAAGGAAGTCAAATCCTGCATTCTGACGGTATTTTAAGCAGCAAACAATATCTTTTTAACCCGCAATTTCAAGCTTTTTTAATCTGCGATTTCACAATAAAACATCGGAACAGAACAAAATAACACATATTAATATGTATACTTGCTTTCTGAAAATCTTTCGAAATTGTTCACAATCAAGGTGTGTTTGGTTCCGGAAGACCGCGAGCGAAAACAGTTCTACTTTTATTTCCTGAAAAGACCACGAGTAAAAATTGTTATGAAATGACCATACCCCACCACCCGCTATCCGCTTCAGATTGTATTGCATTTTTGGCATTTTTATTTTTTTGATTTTAGGAACAATGTGTAGGTACGTGCCTACAGTGCCTATACGCAGCTACGCCATTAATGAAATGTTTGAAATGGCTGTACACACACTGTGTATTATTGTGAATTGCAACATGCGTACTAAGTATGTTTTTATTTTGTTTATTTCCTATTATTACAGAATACGAGCGGGAACTCCTACCTAAGATATACGACTTGGATGTATAGCCACATGCCTGCTGCACTTCTGGACTGTCCCAGCCATTAGGGTAAACACCGATCCCTGCGCCCATCAGTAAACCTACAACATGAACCATGAGGTGAATACACGCAGAACTAGATATAATATCACACGTCAGTTAGTCCACAGTAATAAGGCAAACAAAGAATACGATATGGAGTTATAGACAATATATAATATACATGACTAAAAATACAATAATATACCAACGACAAACAATGTACAAGATGCAATAGACATTTTTAAATATATATTAGCTTATAAAAGTAGACGTACTACTGTAGTAACATCTAAAAGTGAGCAATAATTAGTGAACAAAATAGGTCTGGTAGTTTCTCGCCATTGTCTAAAATAAACTCTTCAGCTGTGTACAACTTTCGTATACACTGATCATTTCAGGCAGATTATTAAAATAGTCTACATTATAAAATATTCCGGTATGTATACTACACAATTAGGTAAGATGCAATTTGTTCTTTATATTAACAAAAAATGCTACTGAATTTCCGTTAATAAAAGCCTTAAATATACATGCATACATGATTTTTTTTATTATATATATATAACTTAACGTTACATCTGGGCGTGAAGCTTTCAAACGACTGCAGTTGGCATTCCCACATCGAATATATGACAGCTAAAGCATGGACCAGAATAAATATAATGAGAAAACTTAAATTCCAGCTGGATCGTAAATCCTTAGAAATAATATATATTAGTTTTATGAAAAACTGGAACTAGATAAAATCCAAAATGAAGCAGCTAGAATTGTAACAGAGGCTACCAAACGTGTATCCTTAAATAATTTGCACACGGAGGTAGGCTAGGAAACGCTTGACGCTCGAAGGCGTAAACATAAGCTTGTTCTATTTTATAAAATGAATCATAACTTGGCACCACCGTATCTTACTACATTAGTTCCTCCTCTAGTAGGAGAAGAGTCTCGATACAGCTTACGAAATGCAAATAATCTTCAAACAATTCATTCTCGAACACAAAATTATTCCGATTCATTTTTACCTTCTATTGTTCGTGAATGGAATTTACTCCCGCAGGACGCCAGATCCTTAGAATCTGTCTACTCTTTCAAACGATATCTTACCCATGAAACACGTCCCCCGAAGTATTACTACACAGGTGACAGGAAAGTACAAATCCTACACACACGTCCGTCTCAGAACAAACTGTAGTTCATTAAACCATCACTTGTTTATCAAAAATATAACTGACTCTCCTCTGTGTCACTGTGGTAGTATCGAGAACACTGAGCATTTCTTCTTCACGTGTCCAACCTATCACATTATTCGCTTAGAACTTATCAACTCTCTTTCAAATATATGTACTATCTCAACTAATATTCTCCTATGTGGTGACCCCAGTCTCAGTTACGAAACAAATGAAGTGATCTTCGAAACTGTGCAAAATTTTATATTAAAATGCAAACGATTTTAAACTGACATAACTTATCAACATCAGTAAATGAACAAGTTAGATGCTGCTAGTACGGATGATTCGCCCCTACCCAATGTCGCCGCCCAGATTTCCTTTACACTTTTTTTATTATATAGGATTAGTATTATTCAATATATAAATTTTATTATTTATTGTGTGCTTTTTTTCTTAGCTTTCAAACGTACTTTTCCTTCTAAATCTTGATAACATTTTTCATTGTATAAGACCTATTTTGTTTCTATTTTCTCTTCTTGAGTAGTGTATAATAAGTCTGCCATTCTGGTGTTACATATAAACATGGTAAGGAAAGGAACTTAATAAGCCTTACGCTTCCGTTCCAATCCTTTGTTTGTTTTTATTGTATATATGCTTAACTTGTAAATACAATGAATAAAATATGTTTAAACTAACGTTACTGATAGCATGTTTAAATAAAATCAGATACGTGCTGATAAAATACGACTGAACTCAATACAAAATCTAAATTTGTACAAACAACTTCTTCATCGAAGAAGGATGTCATGACATATTTTGCTGTATATCTTATTACTAGTTCTATATCACAAAAGCTTTGGCATTAAATTCTGAAATATGTTGAGCTAGGTTTTAAATGCGTACATTCATTCAGAACATGTTCTCCTGATATGATGGGATAGTATAGAACATGTTCTCCTGATATGATGGTATAGAACATGTTCTCCTGATATGACGATAAAGAACATGTTCTCCTGATATGACGGTATAGAACATGTTCTCCTGATATGATGGTATTCTCACAATGGAAACACTCTGTCATGTTAGCAGTGTTTTTAATAACCATTCTATACATACACCGGCTGCGTCACAACTGACGATAGGCCAATAGCGCAGCTAAACCTGTCGGACACAATGTTTAATAACGACCAGTTTGTATTCTATGGGCCGCAATCCCACATCTAAGTTTGTAATAACGACCAGTTTCTATTCTAAGGGCCGCAATCCCACTTCTTAGTTTGTAATAACGACCAGTTTGTATTCTAAGGGCTGCAATCCCACTTCTAAGTTTGTAATAACGACCAGTTTCTATTCTAAGGGCCGCAATCCCACATCTAAGTTTGTAAAAACGACCAGTTTCTATTCTAAGGGCCGCAATCCCACTTCTAAGTTTGTAATAACGACCAGTTTGTATTATAAGGGCCGCAATCCCACTTCTAAGTTTGTAATAACGACCAGTTTCTATTCTAAGGGCCGCAATCCCACATCTAAAGTTTGTAATAACGACCGGTTTGTATTCTAAGGCCCGCAAACCCACATCTAAGTTTGTAATAACGACCGGTTTGTATTCGAAGGGCCGCAATCCCACTTCTAAGTATGTAATAACGACCGGTTTGTATTCTAAGGGCCGCAATCCCACTTCTAAGTTTGTAATAACGACCGATTTGTATTCTAAGGGCCGCAATCCCACATCTAAGTTTGTAATAACGACTAGTTTGTATTCTAAGGGCCGCAAACCCACATCTTAGTTGATAATAACGACCAGTTTATATTCTAAGGGCCGCAATCCCATATCTAAGTTGATAATAACGACCAGTTTGTATTCCAAGGGCCGCAATCCCACATCCAAGTTGGTAACAAGCACTTCGCTGGTGCTTCGGTATTATACTTTTCACATGTGTTTCTATTGTAAATGCGTTTTTATTAGTTGTGTTATCGTTATGTCGAGGTTTGTTTCTCGCCGAGACAACTTATTTTGGTTTGTAAACGTTTTCAGTAGCGCGATGGATACGACCTCACACGTGCTTTAGAGCTACATATAAGTTCGCACCAAGGCAGAGGCATGTCTGGTAGGAAACGTCAACTTCATCTTAAACTTCTTTGAGGTTGCTGTCCCCAATATGATATGTTAAAGGTCACGCAAATACCATTTTATTTCATTCTCAAGTCATGTAAAAGTAAGTAAGGGTAATCAATCTTTACTTGAACATTCATATACTTTTAAGTGTTGTTCCCTTGTAAATAATTCCCACTTTTAACGGAAAAGCATATTTTTAGAAGACAGTTAAAATGCTTCAATTTAATCTTTACTCCACAAATATGCTCGCATCGCTGCGTGTGCTATTCAAAGTTCACTACGTGCAAATAGAAAACTCTGCGCACTTAAATTATGTTGTTTTTTTTAAAAGTGAATAGTTAGATTACAAACGAATTGTCGCGCTACTCAAAATGATTGTCATTTGACAAATTGCCAATTTTATGTCGTTATTTCTGACATCGTAAATAATAATGGACAGTAATGTGTTTAACCTTTTCGATAATAGTCAACAAGTTAACGTTTAAAGGGGAAGTGTCGCCTGGATCTGTATGTCCACGAAATGGTATGATATCGATTATATATACGAGTACATACGAGATTTGAGCAAACTTTTTGTTTTATAAATAAATAAATACCTAAACATTTGTTTTCTAAAGCATATGGAAGGTAGGATATATTACATATTGATAGAACGATATAACTAGATCTACTAAACTCCTTGACAAAGATGCGCATTGGTCTATGCTCACATATTAATGTCCATGACACTATAGACGTTTTTGTTTTTATCTCCAGCCACATAAGTCCGTGTTAAATCTGACGCTTACAGTGTCGGCATTTATATAAAGTGAATGTAAAGCATATCAATACATGCCATAAAGATGAAAGATGAATAAGCAGACATTACGTTTGCACTTACATTTATCTATAAAGGGTAGAGATATGTCTCATTTAATACTATCAACACTTGACCGATATATATAATTAAATTTGAGAAATTTATTGTACATCTGCAATAAACGCGCATGCATACTTTTAACAAGATACGTTTAACCAAATGGTATATTATGAATATTCTACATGAGATCCAGTTTTATATTGAAATATTAAACGAGTTGGAAATCATTGTATGATGTACATTGTATGAAGTATTATTTCTTATAAGATCTAAATAGTTATACATGGGATCGCATGACACAATAAACAAGATATAGAGGTCAAATGCACACACACGCGCACGCACGCACGCGCGCACACGCACACACATATACAATCCAAAAAACGTATTGTATTGAGAGAGAGAGAGAGAGAGAGAGAGAGAGAGAGAGAGAGTCTATAATTTTAAAATCAGATAACATGCCTGAGAATAAAAAGGTTATTAACATGACATGAACAAATAATATGAGAGATTGGTCAGTTTTAGATAACTTGAAAATGGAAAATGTGTCTAATGCCCCGTTTTCCTTATGTAAATAAGTCCGAACAGTAGGTCAAGGTCATCCATACTGACCTACTTTTGATAGGAACATACTATATTTAGATATATACAAGTTTGAAAGATAGATTCTTTATTTTCCTCCAAGATGTAGGAGAGCATATACATATAAATATAACATACAATACAAATTCAAAAGTTAACATAGACGAAATACAACATATATGTACATATATAGAACACAAATATATACATCATGCAATACATGTAGTGTTACTGAAAAGTTTTCTATCAGGCTCAATTAGTTATGAGTATAGAGTTTTAATAATACTATTTAAACAAACGATATATATTGATATGTATTACCATATGCATGACTCTTGTCAAAACGAAACACAAGATGCCAAACTGGTACAATATACTCAGTTTAAAGTAGTATAACATATTACATAACTGATTATGCATCAATCATATAAACAATAATATTGAGATTTAAAACAAAGTGTGGAGCACTATTGAAAGTTGTGAACATTACATTTTCTATTGTTTAGTACTTAAAATCTCAATTATTTATATATTTATATTTATCTATAGAAAAAACATAAATAGCAGTCCCAACATGCAACACGACATCCTAACAAAGTCAGCTGCCTGTTGGCTTTAAAAAAAGCTTAACCATAATTGCATGACCCTTGTCGAACCGAAACACAAGGTAACAACTATCATACAGTAAAACAGGTACCATTATACCTTGTAAAGACGATATTACAAGAGATTTGAAAACATTTTGTGAATTAGATGAACAATTTTTAAGAGTAACTGTTCATTGTTTTCAGTATAGTAGTTTCTGAAGCCAGAAAATATGTCACAAATTTGATCATAGCTGCCTTTAGAAATAAATTTAGGGAATACACCAATTCCTGCATTTTCTAAAATAGCTGACCATGACTTATTTCTGTAATCGTTATTTTTAGGACAGAAATTTATAATGTGTGCTACTTTATTGTCTACCAAAGAATTGCATTTGGGACATTGCTCAGGTCGACTGAAAGAAAAAACTTTACACAACACAGATATCACTGTATGACACTGTTTCCTTATTTCAGGCTTTTTTCTACATAATTGCCATAGTCGACAAGGCTCATTTTTATTAAAGATATTAATAACGTGTTCTTCTTTCATAAGTAAACACAGTCTTGCAGACATCTGCATTGACTGGTATTTATATATTTTAGCTTTCAAAATTGTTTTCCACACGAACTTTGATGGAAAGCTTGAGCTGCTTACAAATATATGCAAGTAATTAGATAACTCATATTTGACCAGTAACCATAAAACCATGCGTTTGCTTGTCATTATTCAAACATCTCAATAATATGTTAACAAACATTTGTTTCGCTATATACTTACAAGGTAATCTGCATAACTGAGCGAAGAATTGTAGTTTTTTATAATCAATTTCAGATTCAATTGACGTAAGACCAAGTGCGCTTAACGCTCTACGGCTTCCGATGCCTTGGAAATGGACTTAACGAAAACCAAATTTGAAATGTAAAACTGTTTCGAACTGTTTCCCACTTACGACCATACAATATATCTGAGAAAGCCATATCAAATCGTCTGCGGTCGTGAACAGTTTTACACTGTTTAACGACCCCAAGAGACACTGTAGATGCGCAAGCGTGACAACAAATTAGTATCAGATTGAATTACAACGCTTTGTCAATGCCACGACCTGGCCATTAGTATCCGGATCAAAACAATGGTTAGTTGACTTTAATCCTAATAAAACTGAAGCTATTTTATTTACGCGTATAATAAGAAAAATATACCGTTTCCCTCTCTAGTGTTTAACAATACTAATGTCACATTTGTAAGTCATCACAAGCACTTGGGTCTTACACTAAGTAGCGACGGAAAATGGCATGAACATGTTAATTGTGTAATAAACTCATCTTCTAAGGTTCTAGGAATGATGAGAAAAATTAAGTTTACAGTCAACAGAAAAGCGCTTAACCAAATATACATTTCATTCTTACGGCCAATTTTAGAATACGGCTCATCTGTTTGGGATAGTTGCACTAACTATGAAAAAGATAATCTCGAAAAAATACAACACGAAGCCGCTCGTATTGTTACTGGGTTAACACGATCTGTTTCACTTCGAAATTTATATAAAGAAATAGGTTGGCTTTCTCTTGAAGAAAGGCGTAAATATCAAAAACTTATCGTTGCTTATAAAATAAAAAAAGAAATTACCCCTGAATATTTAAATAATCTTTTCCCTGAAATTGTAGGACTTTCTACACCTTATAACTTAAGAAACCGTAACGATTATAATATTTTTAATACAAGAACAGAACTTTTCAGAAATTCATTTGTTCCATCATGTATTAATTTGTGGAATAATCTTCCCGAACACATTCGTAATTCTGATACACTTACTTCATTCAAAAGTCAACTAACTAACCATTGTTTTAAACCATCTAAAATACCTTGTTTTTACACAACTGGCTCTCGGTTTTTATCTGTTTTACATTCTCGTCTGAGAAACAATTGTAGTAATCTTAACTATGACCTATTTTTAAACAAATTAAGACCATCTGCAAGATGTGAGAACTGTGACCACGAAAGAGAGGATGCCGAACATTATTTTATGCAATGTCCTTCCTATACAAATGAACGGCTTCTTCTCTTTCGTGTAACCCGTCATCTCCATCCTTTAAGCATTAATACGTTGTTACAAGGGAAAGATAGTCATTCAGACGAAGAGAACATTTTTATTTTTAAGCATGTTCAAACTTTTATGAAGGATACGAAACGTTTTGATAGGAACTAGATCTATATGTATTTCTTTTGATTCCGGACAGGAGGGGGACCAGGGATCTGTGTTGTCAAACAATGAATTCAGATAAATAGCATGACTTATGCTTTGAACAAACTTATTGCCATCTTATCCATTATATGTATATTATTTGTTGTTGGGGAGGGCCGAATCTAACGTTGGTATAACTTGTGGCCCAACCCTTTTGCTGTATTATGTAAAAAGCAATAAAATATGTTTAAAGTAAAAGTATCCGGATGTGATTTATACACGCTATATAAATCAATTTGTCTCCAAAATTTATAGCTTGGTGTTGTGCAATCAGGAAAAAGAAATAAAATATGACACGTATGGAGCTTCTACTAATCACGGCGATGATTACTGTCCGCTTGTTAAACAAGATGCGCAATCTTAGGCCAGACATATTGCTGTAATTTCTAAATATTTCATCAAGACGACATTGTTTACCTCGGCCATTATTTGTTTTGTTTAAACGTATTTTATTAATCATACAAACATTACAAATGTGCATAACACAACACGTGAAAAAGGATCGGAACGAAAGCATTTTGTTTTGATAATGATGACTATAATGATGTTGACTAAAGAGGTGGTGGTGGTGATGGTGGTGGTGGTGGTGGTGGTAGAGGTGGTGGTGGTAGTGGTGGTGGTGGTGGTGGTAGAGGTGGTGGTAGTGGTGGTGGTGGTGGTGGTGGTAGAGGTGGTGGTAGTGGTGGTGGTGGTGGTGGTGGTGTTGGTGGTAGTGGTGGTGGTGGGTGGTAGTGGTGGTGTTAGTGGTGGTGTTGGTGGTGGTGTTGGTAGTGGTGTTGGTGGTGGTGGTGGTGGTGGGTGGTAGTATAGTGGTGGTGGTGGTGGTGTTAGTGGTGGTGTTGGTGGTGGTGTTGGTAGTGGTGGTGATGGTGGTGGTGGTGGTGGTGGTGGTGACGAAGAAGAAGATGATCATATGGATGAGGAGGAGGAGAATTATTTAAGGTTATGGTAACGGAATAAGAGAAACATATTATGTTCTTATGAATAAGCTGTTTAAATTCAATAACATTAACTAATTAAATTTCTTGTTCAAAGAATGTTTGTAAATAAATATAAGTTATTTGGTTTCACAAGAAGGCCTACGGACAGTTCTATTGGATATTTTAATTTACACGGTAATTCAATTTCAAATGAATACGAACGATTTGAATGAATGTTCAATAATTGAATACACTTTAATCGTGCTGACATTAGCATTTCACTTTGCCATTTATCTATCCATTCATAGTTTACTATTTAACGAATTCAAATTTAAAGTAAATACCCAAGGTGCTTTTCAGACATCCCCTCTAAGTAAATGTTCGCGTCGTATTGTGACGTTGCAGGCATTCTCCCCTACTGCTTCATGTAAACTAATAACTGATTTCATTAGCATTTTTATTGTTAATACGGTTAGACACCTTAAAGGAGGTACATCACAGCAGGTTCTTCCCTATGTAACCACCTTATCATAATTCACTGATAGAAGAATCAAATATGTTATAAAGGTTCCAATTCTAGACTGTTAAAATTCAGGAGTATGCTATTTTGATTTTTTTCTCATTTGGGAAACATCATCGGGGAATATGCAGCAATATTAAATGTCAGATTATTTAAAAAAAAAAGAAAAAGAAAAAAAGCTACATCCAATTTATTAGGTTCTTGATAAAAAAATATCATGCAGATATGCACTTTTCTGCCCTTTAAATTTGGGCTTTGACTATACTTACATTAATTATATAAACTATTGCTATACTTTTCTCAGTTGAAGTTTAAAGTAGAACAGGACATGTAGCTTTCAAGGACCACAGTCAACCAAAGCATGCACGGAAATGAACACAAGGACCACAGTCAACCAAAACATGCACGGAAATGAACACAAGGACCACAGTCAACCAAAACATGCACGGAAATGAACACAAGGACCACAGTTTTACCAAAACATACACGGAAATGAACACAAGGACCACAGTCAACCAAAACATGCACGGAAATATGCACGGAAATGAACACAAGGAAAACAGTCAACCAAAACATGCACGGAAATGAACAATAATTACAAAGATGAATAAAAGACAAACATAAAATGGTTGACAACAGGGCTACCGCCTTGAAACGATCAGTGGCAGAAAAGACCGCTGGGGGTTTAAACCAAGTATTAGGGTTCTAGGGTCCACCAAACCTCACATTTTTACCCTATTGTCATCACAATAAAACGGGACAGTGTAAATAAAGATATCCCCGGCAGGTTATACTCTCTAACAAACAAGGCAGCATTAATAGGCAATATAAAAATAAGACAAATTTCCTATAGAAATCACAGAACTCAAACACAATAGCACCCTAGATCCGCAATGTACCACAAACAAGGAGCAAATTTTCTATACAAGGAAAAGGACAATACACAACACAAATAGTGGTGAAGACAAGGTTACCAATTTGGAACGGTCAGTAGGCACTATAGCAAAATGGTCAGCTTAAACCGATTTTAAGTGTACACAACCTCGTTATTATCCTATCTTCAGCGCTCAAATTGACAAGACATTATAATAAAAAATCAAAACTCTAACAATAAAGTCCACATCCAGAGAAACTAGGAAGCGATAAACGTAAAAGTATTCCACATAAATGATCATGCATATATGGATAAAAGCATAGCGAGCCACAAAGCAAGTACTCAGCGACTTAGCAGAAGTCAGAACAACAAGAGAACAAACAGATAAGGGTAGGACAAGACAAGATTTAAGACAAACATTAAACGCTACCGTCCTTTGAGTTAGACGTCATCATTGGGTCCACACTATGTCAGGTCATCGCACAATCAAATAGGAAAGCATAGTGAGGATTTGTATATGGGTCAAATACTAAACATGCAGTGCGTTGCAAAATTATAGATTCATCCCCTCTTTTGGTAAACTTTTTAACAAGTTTAATAAAAAAAAAACGGATTGACAATCCATATACATCATCATTAGCCTGTATCGTGTCGAATCATTTAAACATGAACAAAGGATAACCTCTACAATGCTAACAGTATATCGAGAAATATAACTATTGATACTATTGATTAATGTGTCACAGGTCTAAGCCTTTAACCTAGTATTTCTTATCTAGAGTAGTTTAGATTTGGTGGTAGTCTACCTATGTTTATGTTAATATACTATATTACGTATATATTCAGCGTATATCTACAGTAGTTTAGATTCAGTGGAAGAATACTTATGTTTAATATAGTATATTTCGTTCCATCTACATACCTACCATTTAAACTACTCTAGATGAGAAACAATAGCATTGGAATCATGGTTATTTCCGTTAAAGCCTTTGAACTGGGACAAATGTAAAAGGATTGTCAAACCAAAGGTTTGAATCTCGCACAGTTCATACTGTTTTATTGAATAGTTGGATTTTTTATGTTACTCCGTCGATCGCAGTTAAAGGAATGAAAAACATTCGCGTGTGTGTGTGTGTGTGTGTGTGTGTGTGTGTGTCGTTCTAAGGTTTAAAGTCCCTCCGACAACAAATTCGACAAGCGCAATCCGTAGACACGTATCTTGAAGTAATGGTCACAATAGAGTCTGGACTGATCTGCGTGGCATGTGTTGGTTGATCTGGTGCTGCTGTGCTGTGTAGTCGATTCCGTTGATTATGTATAGATGGTGTGTCGCTTTCGCTCTGTGTAGTTGTCGGTGCGGCGGTGAAGTATTGTCTGGCGTGGCTGGTGGTGGCTCCTACATCCGCTAGGTGGTGCTGTCCTACATCCGCTACTGGTATATGGTCGGGGGTCCTGGTTTTGGGGCCACACCCATCACAGTATGACCCATGCGCCGCACACACCACCCGACGGCTGGTTCCCCTATGGTCTTCAGTCAAATGTAGTCCTCGGCCTCGGCGTTGATCGGGGTTATGGTTGCGCCCCATGTTTATCTCAGCTCCGGCTCCGGCCCGCGGACACTCTGTATCCATCAGATGAAGTGTGCTGTGATTGGACGCAGGAGACATACTCACTCTCGGTCAAGTGACACTCACGAAAGCTGAATCATGAGTGTCACCAGTGGCCACTCAGCGACGTGTACGCGGTGAAGATATATGGAAAACATTCTCTATATACGGGTTTCCAGCCATGTATCACTAGCTTGAACTGGGCAGTAAACCAAGCGTTAAACTCCGCCTGTTTTCTTTAGATACACACCTGCTACACTTAAACACAGCTATAGTAGCTTTAAGATGTGTTTCGTCACTCTCGAACCCCTTGACACTTTTGTTTACGTTCATGTTTATGACAATTCCCTTTCAAAAGTATAGTGATATGACTATAGACATTATACTACATTAGTCAACACATTCAACGCACTGTTAATAGCGAATCGCATCGAATACATATAAAGAAGCTCAGCATGACTGTACACATTTAAGTGGCCATATTGGATACTGTTATACAGACCGAGTACATAATACTGGGTCATTTTCCCCATGTAGCCTATAGCTGCTCACAGACTTTAAACAATATTAAATAAGTTTTTAACTTTCGACTTTCATTGGCATAATGCCTTACTGATCATTATTAACCGAGCGCAGTGTAGAACATAATGAAGTATCCCACCATACATGGAGCAAGGAGCAAACCCACGCAGGGCAGACGTCTGTAGCCGTAACGCACATCTGCCAAGGAGCAAACCCACGCAGGGCAGACGTCTGTAGCCGTAACGCACATCTGCCAAGGAGCAAACCCACGCAGGGCAGACGTCTGTAGCCGTAACGCACATCTGCCAAGGAGCAAACCCACGCAGGGCAGACGTCTGTAGCCGTAACGCACATCTGCCAAGGAGCAAACCCACGCAGGGCAGACGTCTGTAGCCGTAACGCACAATGCCTTCTACACTGACCTACCGAGGCCGCTAATAGAGAAAAAAACATGTGAGGCCGCTAAAGTATAGGAAAATACTATTAAGTAGCTTGGATCTTTTAAGAAGTTTCTGAACAGTTATATCAAAGTTCTGACTATTTGAAAGGAGGTTATGACACTGACATGAACAGTTTTATTTGTTTCTGTCCAGGACTACATGGCTTGTCAACTTAACATGAATAATAGGCCAACATTCATAACTTGATTGTGAAGATGAACTGCTATGATCCGCTGCTGGATTGGGAAGTCTTCAGGCATCTGTTTTTATTATTCAAACTGCGGAGATGTTATAACCGACTCAAACCTTTCAAAACAACATTGAAGTAAAATAAACAAAAATAAATAAAAATGTAAATGTTCACCGATCCGTATTACGTATATACATGTTGTTGCATAAATAGGTCGCGACTGTGTTCTCTATCTCGGATGGATAATTCATGTTGCGGATGATAATAATGTAAACACACTTACGTCAACTTAGAATGATTTTAAAAAAAGTTTTGAGCATGCATAAGGCAATTTAATCACTATATTTACACCAAAAATACTACAGCTCAGTAGTACAATACGATATGCACTGCAAACATTGAATATTAGGCAAACGTCTTTTTTATCACTCATATACTAGACAAAAACGTATTTCAATCTCTGAATTGATCACTTCCTTTCTCGTTTCTGAATTGATCACTTCCTTTCTCGCTTCTGAATTGATCACTTCCTTTCTCGCTTCTGAATTGATCACTTTTTCTAGCTAGTATTTAGACCACCTAACCTAATGTATGCAAGCACCGTGACGTAATCATTCTCACAATTCCTTTTTATACAAATGTATTTAATGCATTTTCTTGAAAAATGATTGTCACGACAAAACATTAGTTGTGTTTTCAGAACCCCAGCTTTTAACAGATGGAAAGAAAATACTGATTCAGCAAGTCAAAAAAGGCTTTTGTGCAGCGCCTTATTAATTAATAGAAAATTGATCTTAAAATCCATTAAAACGGGATATTTGTGAAACCGGCGCTGAATGTTGAGCAACATCAAATTAAAAATGATGAATGGGGGAATTATAACCAGATTCTCTGCTGCTCTATATAGAACAAGTATCACATGCAGAATGATAAATGGAACGGAAAATAGCTCACACAGTGAAAAAACACAGCTGAACGATTATGTCATCGCGAAATTGTTGTAAATTTCTTCTATTACCGTTTTTATAAACTGTTCTCTAATAATGGAGTTTTTGTTACCTTTAGATATATAATGATGATGATTTGACGATTCTCAATTTATAGAAAAACTATAACCATAATGCCGGAAATTCTGGGAACAGGCTTTAAATTCATATGAGTAAAGTGGGGTCTAAACTGTTTTAGTGGCTATTGAAACTAACATTTTCAAATTTAACTATATTCTTAAAACATATGTTGTTTCATGATGGACTTACCTGTACGCTGTTTAACCACAGGATCAATATGCGTTAATAAAATCGTGTATTTATCTAAAATGTATATTTTTTCGTGGTGGATTTGCTTGTATGTTGTATAATCACAAACAAATGTGGGTCCTTTTGATATTAATCATATTTTAAGCTCATCCACAGACCTAATAACAAATAGATTGGAAACTACAAAAATTGTCTAAATTTCACGTGGCACAGTGCGACAATTTCACAAAATATTTCCCAACTTTAACACTTATATCATGAAGAGTTTTATATACAAGTGCAAGTTTCAGCCAAATCCCATTAACAAGTGCCAAATCCAATTAAAATGTTTAATTTTCTTTCCAATGATAGTATTTTGCTTTCTCTTACATTTAGAGCAAAAAGCAGTTTGACGGAAACTTTGACTATGTCAAAACCTTGATTTTTAAGAGAAAAGCAAAAAAGGATGACATTTTTAACTTTAAACAACTTTTCATACAATTTCTCATTTTGAAAAATAAACGTAAAATATTATAATCACATTTTGCTATTCACTATGAATCTTTTGAATGTATTCTCATCAAAATCGGTGAATAATTGAGAGAGAAGATAGAAGGAAAAGTTTAGGTGCCACGTGATATTTTGGTTACTTCATTGGTTAAGATGGGACATTTCCTATCCGTTTATTAATATGTCTGTGGCTCATCTTGTTAGTCGTCTTAGACATTATTGTGCATTTTTCTTTTAATATATTATAAAGTTTCTAGATATTATGCCATATAAAACATTGTTTCAACACATGTGTGTACATCTTGCAAATATATGTTTTTGTTTTAGTACCATGTGTCAGACTGAATATAAGCCAAATAGGTTATCCTCGATAAAGAAAGATATTATTATTATTATTATTTGCAGCTGCAGATAAGTTTGCAGATGAGGATGATGATTTTGTGATATGATACTGATGAGGTGGAGAGGAGGAAAAGGAAAAGGATGGGGCGGGTCACAATATAAACCAATGATGTATTGTTTCATTTAAACACTCACTGAATTTATACATGAGAACATTAGTCTCACTTTGTTTCTACAGTTCAGCACGAACCTGTATATCATTCATGACTATAACATCCGTGAATTTGGGCAACTTTTATTTTAAAACGTGTATAGGGTAAGCGACATATCACACATTATTCCGATTTCATAAGCAGCTGGCCGAAGTTCATGTAGAGGTCACACAATATGAGCAGTTGAAATTAAAAAGGTATACATAGTATTACATATAGAGAAACAATGCCTTCAACCATGACGTTAAGGATATATACATCGGACAATCAGTTCTGGTGTGAGACCACAACTTGTTTTATGTGGAATGCTATAGCTATGTGACAAATGTGGAAAGAACGCATACACACTATCGCAATACATTTGTCACTTTTAAATAGCTGTGATTTAAAAAACGAAAGTAATCATATTTCAAAGCATGTGTCTATCAACGTATTCCTGTTTCAATACAGGTGTTTAATGCAGGCATTACTATTGCAGATTGGCATATCTCGATGAGGTAATGTTTCACGTGACATGTTTTTCTGTTTTCTTACATTTATATCTACTGTTTAAAGATTTTATTCTCTCATTCATTCTTATTTTCAATTGTATTGTTATAATGTGTAATACCACAAAAAAGAGAATATTATGAAGTTGCATTTCAAAATAATCTAAAAATATCTGATGATAAAATTTCGGCAATAATGAATCTGGAACCTGAATTCAACTACTAGTGTTCCTAATTATAATCATACATATTATTGAAATAAAGGAGGACATGGTTTCTATGACTCCGGAAATAAGCGGGATTAAAGGGAAATACTACTGATTGCGCGGTTGGTTGTATATGCGAGTGTATACGTTATACTAAACAGTAGCCAGAACTCCCGGCATTGTGTTGTTACAGCAGATATGCGAGTGTATACGTAATGCTAAACAGTAGCCAGAAGTCCCGGCATTGTCTTGTTGCAGCAGTTATGCGAGTGTATACGTTATACTAAACAGTAGCCAGAAGTCCCGACATTGTGTTGTTACAGCAGATATGCGATTTTATACATTATGCTAAACAATAGCCAGAATTCTCAGCATTGTTTTGTTAAAGCCGATATGTAAAGAGATAAGGTAGACACGCGGGATTATATTAGCCTAATATGAATGGAATTACAAAAATCAACGTCAAACAACGGCGTTATAGCTACCAAATGTAATCGAAAATATGCTGTTGAAATCAAGTGAGGGCCGAACTATGCGTGTATAAAACATTAAAGTGGTGGGGTCGAGAATCGTGTAGAGTTACAATAATAAGTGTTTGGACGGGGGTATGGTATACTGAACGAAAAATAGAAACCTCCGCTGTTTTTGCTGGTATTTCCATAGCCCAGTTTTTGAGGGCGTAGAAAAGCTTAAACAACGTTTTAATAAAACAATGTTTGATGTTTGTAAGCACACTTAAGTGAGTACTAATATCCCATTAAACAGTTTCAAATTTGCCTCAATACTCTTTTATGGATGATTTGGAAATGTTAAAGGGAGGTAATTTGATGATTGTTGATTATCAAAAGCTGTCATCTACACAATCTGTGTTATGTTTTTTGTGTGATTCTTTTGGTAAGGAACATAAAGAGAATATTGTCTCGGACAAATTTCGGTAATTTTCGTAGATTTAATTTGATTTGTGCCAAAATGCATGTTTTAAGAAAAATGGAGCTAACTCCCTTGTGTACTGAACTTTTCAAAAACATTTTTGTTTGGACTATTGTTGGCGGTCTATCTAATTATTCTAAAAACATTTTTTTTCTTCTGTTTTGCTGTCTAGACAATCAGCATCAACATCAGCGGAAATGTCTCTTTTTTTCAGTATATAATTGCAATATTCAATGCTAGGTTGTTATGTGTGGGGTGCGGGTGTCCGACCAAAGTTGACGTTTTAAAATGTCTCAAAAGGGTCCCATGCCTAGTTAGGGAATTTCTCATGGGTTATATCTCGAACGCAGTGTTTTACGTGTGCACTTATTTTGTGAATTTATTTGGTTCTGCATTATGCACACTTAGGTTTATGATCATTTTTTTTATTTATCTAGCCAATGTAAGCCAATTAACAGACAATGTAAGTATATTTATGTCTGTCTGTTTGCATATAATTCGAGTTATTTTCGAGTTATCAGTGTGATAAAATGCTCAAAATAAATAGTATCGAGTAAGGATTTGCATCTTTATTGGTGTTAATACAAATGCGACTAGTTTTCAAAGAAAATGTGATGGTTAAACGTATGAATATACAGATCCAACTACCTGTGTCTACTACGTCAACAAACTAGACCCAACTCCCTGTGTGTCTGCCATGTCAACAAACTAGATACAACTCTCCGAGTGTCCACCATGTCAACAAACTAGAGTCAACTCCCTGTGTGTCTGCCATTTCAACAAAACAGATTCAACTCCCTGTGTGTCTGCCATGTCAACAAAACAGATCCAACTCCCTGTATGTCTGCCATGTCAACAAACTAGATCCAACTCCCTGTGTGTCCACCATGTCAACAAACTAGATTCAATTCCCTGTGTGTCTGCCATGTCAACAAAACAGATTCAACTCCCTGCGTGTCTACCATGTCAACAAACTAGACCCAACTCCCAGTGTGTCTGCCATGTCAACAAACTAGATCCAACTCCCCGAGTGTCCTCCATGTTAACAGAGTCAACTCCCTGTGTCTCTGCCATGTCAACAAAACAGATTTAACTCCCTGTGTGTCTGCCATGTCAACAAACTAGATCCAACTCCCTGTGTGTCTACCATGTCAACAAACCAGATCCAACTCTATGTGTGTCAAAAAAAAAGAAGTTAAATTTAAAAGAAGCCGCCGAAAATAAAACATAAGCGAAACATATGGTAAGTGAGGACATAAGCTGAGTTATGAGATAAGGAAATTAAAGACTTTGGACTTAGTCGGACTTAGATTAAAATTAAGATATTGTTTTACCTGAACACATTTGTATAATCCCTGCCGTCCGGGCTACCGTCGGGATGACCACACCCTTAACACAGACCCCGAACATCGCTGTGAGTGATACTAACAGGCATAGACCACAGCCCACTCCTACAGTCAAGGTTGCGATCTGCCACGATATACTTGGTATATCAGTAAAACTTGTATATCTTCCACATTCAAGAACCATAGTCAGAGTTCCATCCGAGCCTACAGCCGGGTAATTGCACCGCCGGAAAACACCGAAATGCACCGGAACTGTACTTCCGGTTGGATTTCCGTTGTTGGGCAGTGACAGATGTCCAGTTATCCAATAGGGCATAAAGAACCCAACACTGACAGCTACGGAGGCCAGGAACGACGAAAACGCCCAGAACACCCCCACCCCCGATAGTCCAGACATGGCTCACAGATCTGCTCTCCCAGAAAATTAATTATTAATCACATCTCTTCATAGATCTTCGTCAAATTCGCATTGATAAGTCATAAAGATTGACATCATGTAAATTTAATAAACAACTGCATAATTATAGCTTTATTTCGCAAAGGAATTAAATATCGAACTTTATTTCGTCTTTATTCTATACATCTGTAACGTCATGGAATTTCACATAACTGCCAATATTACACGTCTGTTTGACATTTGGAATTTCAATATCGGCGACTTATCACACTGATCCCCAGATTCATATCGCATTAATTCTCGTAAGCCTATATCATCACATTATTATATCAAGCAGAATTAAATATCACAAGATACTATATCAACCAGAATTAGATATATCCTCGTTTTCTCCTCCAATCCTTTTATTATATAATCCTGTTTTATTATATAATCACATGTTACTATAGTGTGCAAGCGCAGGTAAGGTAAACGTTACCTTGATGTTGATTAATTATTAAGGCTGCAGATAATCGGTTACAACAGGCTGTTGCTAATTGGAAGGAATCTGTCAAAGTCCATCATCACAACACAGATTCTGAGGAATAGTTCCTTTGTATTTCCAACTTCTTCACTGGTATCTCTCTTAGAAGCCAAGTATTACGCAACAACATGTCATACTTCCAATTTAGTTGAGATAATGCCACCGGCTCTGATTGATAAAACATTAGTCTAGCATTTTTATTCTGGAAGTCACGCACTTGTTTCCTCTCTGTTTTCAAGTGTTCCTGTGAGAAAAAAAAAGAAACGAAACTAGTTTAAAACGGATCTTCAAGGCATAATATTTCTAATGCAAAAATATAAATAATTGCTTAAGCATCTACTTTCAGGGGAAATATTATCTTTAAAATCCTGCCTTTGATCTGGAAATAAACTTATAAACGATGGTTTCGACGATAAATTTCTTTATCACAATAATAATACATAAACCAGACATTATGAGATCTTTCAAATCTGCGTCCTGCTACGCCAGAAAGATACCACTCTAGCACTAAATACACACAGCAACTAAACGGCAGCTTAATTAAATTCCAGTATCTTTAAAGTGGCATGAATCACCAATGTCATTAGAAGAGCACTACTACCGGAATTAACGTCACACAATGATCTAAAACCAATTAAGAGAACGTATTCATAACCCTTGACATTTCAATTAACAAACAATTTACATTTGTATCTTTTTTTTATATCCACATATTGGAATTCTCCCCCAATTTGAATGCATTACAGCTTAGACTGAGTAGCGAAAACTGTAGTTTAAATTTCCTGGCGAGAGTAATTTTCCAATAAATGAAAAAACGTACTTGAACATGCTCTTGTTCCTGTTTACCTAAAATATGTATTGTTATAAAAAAACAAGAAAAGAAAAAGCGTTAAACCTCCAAAATTGTTTCACGGCAAAGGTATGTTCTGCGGATTACTTTAATATAAAATCAGGTAATAAGTCATTGAAACATTGTGGATGTATTTCTTTATCTTTTTTCAGAACTCCAAGCCACATGACCGTTTGTTGATATTGGTAAGAACTGTTTCACACCATTCTAAAATCCAGGCGGTTATTTCATTATTATTGACGTAAACCACTTCTGATTCCCGACTCTCCTTCTGCTGTGTTATCTCAAGTTTTGGAAATCTATCGTCCATGTATGTCATAAAATAACACTATAATCAGGTATCTGTATGAAAAATAGGATACTATTTTCTTACATAGAAGCACTTGTATTTGAAGTTTGATGCCAGAACACTTTAATCTGAACTACAAACAAGTTTTAACTTTCTTTTTTCCATGCATACAACTGCAAACCTTTGTCCGTATCTTGTATGTCCGACCAATGGAATTGTCCGTTTTCATGCGTACATTTAATTCCCTTTGTAAACACATTCATTGTGAATGTAAAATAGCATACCATGGAAACAAACTTTTTTGAATTCTATAGATATGTGCACTCGTCTGCAATCACTTTGCCCTATATTGCTTGATTGTGTGTCTGCGGATCTAAAGTATTGATCTGGTTTGCATAATTAAATTATTAATCAACAACTGTATGATCTGCACGGATGCTGAGTTGTTCTGTCTTTTACGTACGTCCCAGATCACATGGACCTACATTCAGTTAATTAATCCGAACCTAGCTTGTAATTCCCTGATGGGTCGCAATGTCGTGAGCGTGTCTTTGACGTCTGCAATGCTACTTGCTGCTCTGTTGGTGATTAGTTGTAAAATATGGGTATGCACTCTGTAGTGTTATTATTTAACGGCTCATTAACCGTGACAATATAGGTTATGAATAGCCTCCTCAGAGAGAGAGAGAGAGAGAGAGAGAGAGAGAGAGTGCATAGCAATCCGGGAACCTGTCTTTTGCTAACGAAATTAACTCATGACTATTGTATACGAATGAGTAACGAGTTTCGACAACCTACCAAAATATCGCAATGAGCGGAATCATGAAATTAGGCATAACGACATGCTCACAAAGAGAAGTGCAATGCAAATACTGAATGTAGCGCTTTACAGATGTTTTACATTATAAAAAATTCACATTTAAGCCTAATTTGCCTGTATTTAAGTACAGAATGTGGTGCTTTAACGATGTTTAACATTTTAAAAAACTGTTTGTCACATTTGAGCCTATTCTGTTGAACAATATTACCTATCCTCATGTTGTATACTGAAACCTAAAACTCGCAGTTTATTTAGTTTTGGTCTCATGCTTTCTATTCTCTTGCTAATTTAGACGTCGTTAAATGTCCAACATATGCACGCAATTTAGAATAATCTATAAAAGTCCATTTGATGTCATTAGGCGGCGATTTCTGGCGTTAAATCTGCCAATAAAGTGAATTCAGCATCCTGTGTATTCCTGATTTTGACGACTTTGTTGGTCTTAAATGTCATCTGCTTTTTCGTCGTCAATGGATACCTTTTAAATTGCTTCTAAAAGTGGTTGGAATATATATAGCATTACGTAGCACTTACCATTAATTGAGATATTTGGCCTAGTCCTAATGTCAAATGGTGTACATATACATTTTAACCTAGACGATTGCTGTTTGTAATATGTATTAACTTTTAGCAATAATCTATAGTTTGGTTCTTTGTTGCTCAATGTATTACATAAATCTAACGAATTTGCATTATTTAATTTATTTGATACTTTGACTGTATGTATTAACTAAATCTTAATTTTAAAAAATAACGCACGTGTTTCAAGTTGTCTTTCAAGATTGTATCTCAAATCATCTGAAAGTCTGCATACACAGAAAACTGTTTCAATATTTAGCTTCCGTTATCACCGATCTCTCCCGAGTTACCTTTTATTTGGAATATAAAATCCAACCTTGTTCACTGCACTGGTTAGAACGTGTTACACACTATATCGTTTGTGTGTGCGCGCTTTACATTTTCTTGCATGTTCGATCTTATCGTGCACATTACGTACTGATGTTTGTGCTATTTATTGAGCCAGTATGTTTATAAACATGTTATCGTCAAACAATCCACCAAATTAAATGAATCTTAAATGTATATTAAATTTCACGAGCCTTAAAGGTATTTTAATTTCACGAGCTTTAAACAACTTTAAATAACAGAAGAAAGGAAATTACGAAAATCGTCAACTCGAACGAGAATTAATTAAAAGAAAGAAGTTTCTGGAGAAGATTACCACTCAGAATGAAGGATAACATATAACTCCTCCAAGAAAATCATTTCCATGAGTATTTATCAGTGAAAACTTGTATTTATACCAGTCGTTTCAGACGCAGGCAAGCGTTTTATTCAACTATATAATAATTCAAATCGATACACAGTGAAACAATCGTCTTCTTTAAAAGTATCGTCTGTCGTCCTGTAAACGTGACAACAAGAGCAGCATCACTGTCACAAAAACGCATGAATCTAAAGCATGCTTTGGCGAAATCAAAGGCCGCCTGACATTTTAAGACTGCTCAAATGTTTTTTATTGAATATGTTTCCAATTTGAAATTATTTCATATTGTTTAAAACCAATACATGTACATCAATTTTTAGTCAGGTGACAATAGAAAACACTGTGCAAAATATGTTACCATGGATTTTCTTAGACAAAACGCCCAATTATGGCCCTCCGAAGCTGAACAACAGTTGACAACACCTTGTATTGATTGTTAATACCAAGTTTCTTCGGATAAACTGTACTTTATTTGCTACACTAGTGTCCAGTCAGAACAATTTTACAATGTAAACATTTAGTAACATTGCAGTGCTTATAGGGGCAACATTCCCTACCCTGGTAGGTAGAGATGGGAGACAGTGAATGGCTCTAAAAATAGCACATGTTAACAACTCTCACTGGATGCAGAGTTTGCAGACGACAGAAAAATGAACTTCAAAGTCAGCTAGGAGTAAAGTTTTTCAATCTAATGACTCCAAACTACTAATTTATAGTTTCTGTTTATTTTATTCGAACTGTGACAGTTTTTTTTAGTATTATTCATGTTTTACCCTATAGCACTCTTTTATTTTCATCTAATATCCACTGCACTGTGTATAATATAAAAAATTGCTATGTACTCTTGCCCAAAATAAATGTAATCTGATGACTAAACTATTTCATGACAAAAGTTACCAGTTTATTGCCAATTATAGTTGGTCTGGAGAAACAGTGTATATATACTACAGTACACAAGATATGTGCATAATTTGGACATGTATGTTAGGATGACATTGTGTTGGGAATAAACATTAAAAAATGAAGCATAACTGTACACATTATTGACATGATGGAGATAATAAGATAAGGAATTACATCGTTTATAGTTATGACTAATGAACATACATCACGGAGGCTGAGGAGGGAATATTAAATTTTCATGGGTGGGATATACATGTAGAAGTGCCTGGTGATGTTTCTGATTGGTAGGGATGATTTGTTATCTGAAACACATGAATAGTCACAGATACAAATATCCCATCTCAGAGCACTGCTGCAGAGGTTTACACACAATTATAATTACTGCCTGTCTCTAAGCCATGACTCTGAGTGTCGTATGTTGTAAACAGTCGGGTTTAAAAAAATATTTGAAACTAGGAATGAGAAATACTTTTTCACAAATATGTTTTTACCAATACACTTGTTTAATATCAATTTAATTCTGTGCCAACTATTGATTTTTTTATGAGGTGGAATTTTCAATATTTTGAAAAAGGTCTCCCTGATTTAACCATGATATATAAATTAAAGTCCGAGTAATCAGGCAAGTTATCTTGATTCAAACAATGAGTCTGGACGTAAAGTCTTCTTGTGTCGTGTACCTTAGCGAATTACTCACTGAGTATGGACGTAAAGTCTTCTTGTGTCGTGTACCTTAGCGAATCACTCACTGAATATGGACGTAAAGTCTTCCTGGGTCGTGTACCTTAACGAATCACTCACTGAATATGGACATAACGTCTTCTTGTGTCGTGTACCTTAGCGAATCACTCACTGAATATGGACGTAACGTCTTCTTGTGTCGTGTACCTTAGCGAATCACTCACTGAGTATGGACGATACAGTCTTCCTGTGTCGTGTACCTTAGCGAATCACTCACTGAGTATGGACGATACAATATTGTTGTGTCGTGTACCTTAGCGAATCACTCACTGAGTATGGACGATACAATATTGTTGTGTCGTGTACCTTAGCGAATCACTCACTGAGTATGGACGATACAGTCTTCTTGAGTCGTGTAACTTAGCGAATCACTCACTGAGTATGGACGATACAGTGTTCTGGAGTCGTATAGGTTAGATAATCACCTACTAAGACTGGCCGTAGGTAAGCAAGTACATGGTCAGACTGTTAACGTCTTCTTGTGTCGTGTACCTTAGCGAATCACTCACTGAGTATGGACGTAAAGTCTTCTTGTGTCGTGTATCTTAGCGAATCACTCACTGAGTATGGACGATATCGTATACGTTAGATAATCACCTACTAAAACTGGCCGTAGGTAATCACGTACATGGTCTGACTGTTAAAGTCTTCTTGTGTCGTGTACCTTTGCGAATCACTCACTGAGTATGGACGATATCGTATACGTTAGATCATCACCTACTAAGACTGGCCGTAGGTAATCAAGTACATGGTCTGACTGTTAAAGTCTTCTTGTGTCGTGTACCTTAGCGAATCACTCACTGAGTATGGACGTAAAGTCTTCTTGTGTCGTGTATCTTAGCGAATCACTCACTGAATATGGACGATATCGTATACGTTAGATAATCACCTACTAAGACTGGCCGTAGGTAATCACGTACAGGGTCTGACTGTTAAAGTCTTCTTGTGTCGTGCATCTTACGAATCACTCACTGAGTCTGGACGTAAAGTCTTCTTGTGTCGTGTACCTTAGCGAATCACTCACTGAGTATGGACGATACAGTCTTCTTGAGTCGTGTACCTTAGCGAATCACTCACTGAGTATGGACGATACAGTATTGTTGAGTCGTGTACCTTAGAGAATCACACATTGAGTCTGGTTGCTAAACGATTCTTTGGTCGTGTAACTTGTGGAATCTTCTTTGATCAAGTATAGAATCACGCACTGTGTATGGCCGTTAAAGTCTACTTTGGTCGTGTAGATAAGTATGCACTATATCTGGCCGCTAAAGCCTACTTTGATCGTGTAGATAAGTACGCACTATGTCTGGTTGTTAATGTCTACTTCGGTCGTGTAGATAAGTACGCACTATGACTGGCCGTTAAAGTCGTCTTCGGTCGTGTAGATACGTACGCACTATGTCTGGCCGCTAACGTCTACTTTGGTCTTGTAGATAAGTGCGCACTATGTCTGGTTGGTAAAGTCTACTTTGGTCGTGTAGATAAGTACGCACTATGTCTGGCCGTTAAAGTCTACTTTGGTCGTGTAGATAAGTACGCACTATGTCTTGCCGTTAAAGTCTACTTTGGTCGTGTAGATAAGCACGCACTGAGCCTGGCCGTTAAAGTCTACTTTGGTCGTGTAGATAAGTACGCACTATGGGTGGCCGTTAAAGTCTACTTTGGTCGTGAAGATAAGTACGCACTATGTCTGGCCGTTAAAGTCTTCTTTGATCGCGTAGATAAGTACGCACTATGTCTGGCCGTTAAAGTGTACTTTGGTCGTGTAGATAAGCAAGCACTGAGCCTGGCCGGTAAAGTCTATTTTGGTCGTGTAGATAAGTACGCACTATGTCTGGCCGTTAAATTCGTCTTTGGTCGTGTAGATAAATACGCACTATGTCCGGCCGTTAAAGTCTACTTTGATCGTGTAGATAAGTACGCACTATATCTGGTTGTTAAAGTCTACTTTGGTTGTGTAGATAAGTACGCACTATGTCTGGCCGTTAAAGTCTACTTTGGTCGTGTAGATTAGCACGCACTGAGCCTGGCCGTTAAAGTCTACTTTGGTCGTGTATATAAGCGCCGTTAAAGTCGCCTTTGATCCTGTAGAGAATCACACATTATGTCTAGCCGTTAAAGTCTACTTATACACTCACTGAGAACGGCCGTTAAAGTTGTCTTTGGTCGTTTAGAGAATCACGCACTCCAAAATGTTGGACAGTATTTTATTTTACACAACTCTCTACAGTAACTTATCAATTATTCATTCCAAATTATATGCCAACGAAAGTTATATTAGGTTTATTCCCTGTTAAATACCTTTTTTTAAGTAGCGCATTTGTATGTAGCGATGCGTATGTGTCTTATACAAATACTATCTGTTTCAGAACTGGGAGAACTGAGGTATTGCTGGTGGTTATTTTACCTACCAAAAGAAAGCTTAGATAGAGTAATGCTGAATGGTCAAATAGAGTTATTCCGAGTTTGGTATAACAAATGTGGAAAAAAATTGCTAGGGAAATATATGGATAGAATTACTAACAAATGCAATAATGTATCGCTGCCATTACCGTGTGTAGGACAATTAAAACGTTGTTGTATAAAGAGGAACATTGGATAAATTGTTGTACATCCATTCTGATCGATCCCCTTAATATGTTTGATAATAAAACAGAAGTATTAAGTATTAACCACATGCACTTGCATGCAGTTATGTGTGCTGCGTATAATAACATAATGGTACTTCTGTGTGTCCCTTAAACACCTCGGCACCGGGGCGCAGATCGAATGTTAAAAGTATTGACGCAAACGTCTGAGTCATCATAATTATTCCTGGAAAGCAGAGAAGTTTGCAGATTGCTTTTCACTGTTCATTTATTTGAATGACATCATGCATGAGAGGAATGCACAGGGGTCGGAGTCATATTTCAATAAAAACAAACGTTTGCCCCACTGCTATCTATTTAGGTTTGGTCGTTTGACCTAGTTTTAATTCCTCATTTCCCCCTATTTTGAACTTATTTTACCACGTGTTGTCTACTTCCCGAAGCCTATATATGTCATTAATAATATAAATTACCTCACGGCCATGTTTGAGAAAATTAACAGAAATGCATCAGTGGTAATGAATAAGTAGGCGGATGAGTTTGTTATTACTGGGAAACACTTCAGCTTATAGATCTCAGAAACTGGTATTTTAAACTAATTTATTTCTTAGCAATTATAATTAATCAATATGGTTCTAGTCTAAACACAAATTAGATACATACGTTCCAGTCCTGGCTGGTCACTAATAAAACTGGTTAATCCATGATCGTGTTGGATAATTGGATTGGTTATTTTCAAACAATTTATAGAAAGTACATGTTTAACTCTCAATATATACATGTACCACATTACATCCTCTTTGTGAAATACACAACTCTCGATATGTATTACATATATTTCAAATCCTCAGTATGGAATACAGTACTCGATATGTATTACATGTATTTCAAATCCTCAGTATGGAATTCAGTACTCGATATGTATTACATGTATTTCACATCCTCAGTATGGAATACAGTACTCGATATGTATTACATGTATTTCACATCCTCAGTATGGAATTCAGTACTCGATATGTATTACATGTATTTCACATCCTCAGTATGGAATACAGTGCTCTATATGTATTACATGTATTTCACATCCTCAGTATGGAATACAGTACTCGATATGTATTACATGTATTTCACATCCTCAGTATTGAATACAGGATACAGTACTCGATATGTATTACATTGTTTCAATCCTCAGTATGGAATACAGTACTCGATATGTATTACATTGTTTCACATCCTCAGAATGGAATACAGTACTCGATATATACTACATGTATTTCAATTCATCTCTGTGAAATACAATACTAAAATATACATTAGATCACATCCGCTCTGTGAATATTATAAGTTCACAATCATGTACCTGATTAATCCGTATTTAGTAATTTTGAAAATGTGTTAAACACGTTGTTAGACTAATCGTGTGCCTTCATCCAGTGTACATCGAGGTATGCTACATTAATAAGGTCAGATCACCAGATCATACATTTATCAAAAGAATTGACCTTAGCAACTTTTCAAAAGTTGAATCCCTGGCGGCGACAGTGGCTACACACCGTACTATGCACCCCATTTTCACTAAAGAAATGGTACAATAACATGAGATCGCTAACAATAAACGTTTATTTGAAAGTTTGAACTTTGGTTAAGTCACGTCAATGTAACACGCCATGGTGTAATCGTATAAGCAGATTCCGGCTTACGGTTCATAAGTGAGACTACTGTATTCTTATTGCTAAACTACATCATGGAATAATTAGGAATTCGTCAATTATTTGGGAGCACGGTAATTTTAAAGAAAAGTGTCAACATTATTAATCTGATAAGAATCTAGATTGTCAAACCACATACCATCTCTTCTCACAAGGGGAATGTCGGGTAACGGTTTACCACACATACTATATATACTATATAAGAATCTACATTGTCAAACCGCATGCCATCTCTTCTCGCAGGGGGGGATCTCGGGTAACGGTTTACCACACATACTATATATACTATATAAGAATCTAGATTGTCAAACCACGTGCCATTTCTTCTCACAGGGGGAATGTCGGGTAACGGTTTACCACACATACTATATATACTATATAAGAATCTACATTGTCAAACCACATACCATCTCTTCTCACAAGGGGAATGTCGGGTAACGGTTTACCACACATATTATATATACTATATAAGAATCTAGATTGTCAAACCACGTGCCATCTCTTCTCACAAGCGGAATGTCGGGTAACGGTTTACCACACATACTATATATACTATATAAGAATCTACATTGTCAAACCACATACCATTTCTTCTCACAAGGGGAATGTCGGGTAACGGTTTAACACACATACTATATATACTATATAAGAATCTACATTGTCAAACCACATGCCATCTCTTCTCACAAGGGGAATATTGTATAACGGTTTACCACACTTGTCATAGAAATTTTATAATGGGAACAGCAGTGAAAATACAAAAATGCCATTCAATTAATGAATACAAGAGACAAGAAGCATTATAGATAATGTAACAATTGTACAAATGATACAGCAAACCATGAACAACTGATGTTGTCTTGATTTTACACTTATGACGTGGTTATAGATCGAATCAGATGCGTGCCAGTTGCATTCGACCTTAATATGGTGACTTTGTCAAAGGTCATACACATGAAAAATAAAGACATGCATGGAACATACATGCATACGCTGTAATTATAACAAGACACGTTGCTGATGCAGTGAATTCACAAAAACCGCGTCGACCAGCGTATTTCTAAACTAATCGTGCAGAATGTTTATTAAATAGTGCATTAATAGTATAACTGAAATAATAGACGGAGAACGATTTACTGCCATGAATGATTTATTTGAATGTGTTTTAATCCTCGATGACTAACATGAACAAGTCCATTTCCATGGAAATTCCATAGAGACTTAGAACTTAATGAGTTCTCCATCCATTTAAGGTTATTTACAATTCCTAATTGGGGATTATCTCCCCACACACGTGCATAATGAAGAAAAACAAGAGTGTGCTAATGAATAGTCAAAGTCAACATCATTACCGTTCTGTTATGTTTGGCAATTTACGAAAGCCCATTTTCTCTGTAATTAGTCCAAATGGCTATATATTAAACGTCCTTTAAAACTCAACAGAGAATAGTGAAATATATATGTATTTAAATGTATCGTGGCTTTAAAACAAAGTCTAAACAATGAAACACGACTCTTCTTAAGATTAAACCTAATTGTGTACAATTAACAAGGAATTACTGAGACCATAAAATGCCTGGTACGTTAAGGTATTTACGTATATGGTCTAGGTTTCAGATATCAGACCGCAATTAGTTGAACTTATAAGAACAGTAAGACTGTCGGAAACCTGACCCCAAATTAAACATTATCAAACAAATATCTGTCACAACTGTTAGAAGAATGCATTGTTGTCCGTTATGACAAGCGTCACGGGTATGTTATTCCTCTATATGTCAGTTACATTAATTACACAAAGACTATACAGTTGGGTCATACACATTAATAATGTATTGTCTGTACTGTTATATAACTATTGATCACACGAGACACGCGGCAGAAATGAATGCCGCTATTGTTATGTTACAGTTACAGGGTTGAATGGTATTTTACCATTTTGATAATGTTGAGTAAATAATGTTAGTCAATTCCAGAGCTTTAAATCATGCGTTAAAAATCTATTTAATGTCAAAATAAATTATGCAGAAAAAGAACTTTTATTGCGCCTCGTCATAGGTCGATCCTCTATGAACCTTACACTGTGTGCATAAATGTTATCAATTGCAATAGGTCAAACATGACCCTTGAGCAAAGACAAATAAACGTTTACTAAAACACTAATGTTATACTTTGTAACATATTGCGACAGGCCGCACGAAAGGACATGGACTGAGTCAATACTAAATATAATAGTTGGAGGATTAATATGTTCAAGACGAGTAAGGATGGTCAGTCTTACGTGAGATTAGGGCTAAACCCATCTACACCATTAGACAATAGCAATCATAAAACAACAGCAACTGTTACTGACACACCTGGGCTAGAGACCATCTACACCATTAGACAATAGCAAATGCACACCTGAGGCTGAGCCTATCTGTACCATAAAATAACAGCAACTGTTACTGACACACCTGAGGCTGAGCCTATCTGTACAATAAAACAACACCAACTGTTACTGACGCACCTGAGGCTGAGCCTATCTGCATCATAAAATAACAGCAAATGTTACTGACACACCTGAGCCTGAGCCTATCTGTACCATAAAACAACAGCAGCTGTTACTGAAACACCTGAGACTGAGCATATCTGCATCTTAAAACAACAGCAACTGTTACTGAAACACCCGAGGCTGAGTCTATATGCATCATAAAACAACAGCAACTGTTACTGAAACACCTGATGCTGAGTCTATCTGCATCATTAAACAACTGCAACGGTTACTGAAACACCTGCTGAGTCTATCTGCATCATAAAACAACAGCAACTGTTACTGAAACCCATGAGGCTGAGCCTATCTGCATTATAAAACAACAGCAATTGTTACTGACACACCTGAGGCTGAGTCTTTATGCATCATAAAAACAACAGCAGCTGTTACTGAAACACCTGATGCTGAGCCTATCTGCATCTTAAAACAACAGCAACTGTTGCTGAAACTCCTGAGGCTGAGCCTATCTGTACCATAAAACACCATATTGAAACTCCCGACGGAGGCAGAGCTTTTCTGCATCATAAAACAACAGCAACTGTTACTGTAACACCTGAGGCTGAGCCTATCTGCATCATAAAACAACAGCAACTGTTACTGAAACACCTGAGGCTGAGCCTATCTGTACCATAAAACAACAGCAACTGTTACTGAAACACCTGCTGCTAAGCCTATCTGCATCATAAAACAACAGCAACTGTTATTGAAACACCTCAGGCTGAGCCTATCTGTACCATAAAACAACAGCAACTGTTACTGAACACCTGAGGCTGAGCCTATCTGCATCATAAAACAACAGCAACTGTTACTGAAACACCTGAGGCTGATACTATCTGTACCATAAAACAACAGCAACTGTTACTGAAACGCATGATGCTGAGCCTATCAACAGCAACTGACACACCTGAGCCTGAGCCTATCTGTAACATAAAACAACAGCAACTTTACTAAAACACCTGAGGCTGAGCCTATCTGCATCATAAAACAACAGCAACTGTTACTGAAATACCTGAGGCTGAGTCTATCTGTACCATAAAACAACAGCAACTGTTACTGAAACGCATGATGCTGAGCCTATCAACAGCAACTGTTACTGAAACACATGATACTGAGTCTATCTATACATAACACAACAGCAACTGTTGTTGAGCCTATCTGTACCAAAAACAACATCAGCTGTTACTGAAATACATGCGGTTGAACCTATCTGCACCACTGATAAAATAACAGAACTGCAACAGAAACACATGACTTATCTGCACCATGAAACAATAGCACCTGTTGCAGAAACACCCGAGTCTGAACCAGTCTGCACCATAAAGTATCAACACCTATAACTGATACACCTCAGCCTCCTGTGATTGGAGGAAAATAAATAATCTATCGAGATTGAAAGCATGATATAGTGTGTCTGGTAGACACCGAGTAATATATTCCACTAACGTTCATTATATCCAGGATCGCAAAACAACACAATATTAATGTAAAATCAATACAAACCTAACGGATAGGTGAGAAAAAATAAATATTTTATAGAAACCATTATTGACGTTAAATAATGAAAAATAAAGGATACATCATGAAAACTACATTGAGCCGTAAATTTCAATTATGTAAAATATTTATCAGCACATATATGTTAGTATAATCCTATATCGACGATACAGAACACAGTCAGTTTAGTAAAGATGGTATTTAACTGAACGGAACTTGTGTCAATATTATCATTGTATTAAAGAAAAGGCAAATTTATAACAAAATGTAAAAATTAAGGAAAATCGAAGAGGATATATAAAGTAAATACCATATACAGCCTATATTATTCCACTTTCATCTATTTTTTTGTATCCATAAATAACTTCGTTAAATTACAATCAAATCACTACACATGTACACAAGATAAATGATATATTAAATATAGTATATATTCCAATGTCCACTGTTTACCGCTACGATACACTGTTTATGAATGAGACGAGATGAAATTCAGGTCAAAGTTTGTAAATACGAGAGTAATATATAGCGTATTAAAGGACAACTGTTGTGTATTAGAAATCATGCTAAATTAGGTCAAGAGAAACGCATGTACTATATTGTCAAGTACGCATATACTACATTGTCAAGTAAGTCCCATTTATGATTTATTGTCACTAAGCAGTATTGTGGGTGTGGGGGTGTGGGGTGTTGGGGTGGGATGGTGGGGGTGAGTGGAGAAAGGTCACTAATATCATAACATAATAAAATACACGAATATGTGAATATGTCGTCTGCTTAGATATAGTTGTTATCATCTCCATTGGGGGACTTCGTGATCTAGTGGAGCCTTCTTACCTGCCTCACTCGTTTCTAGTGTTTGTCTGCTGGAGTATTAGTGTTAATATTACTCTCTTGACATGCACAATTAGAAAGTGACTCCACGATCAATTAGAAAGTGACTCCACGATCTATTAGAAAGTGACTCCACGATCAGTTAGAAAGTGACTCCACGATCTATTAGAAAGTGACTCCACGATCAATTAGAAAGTGACTCCACGATCTATTAGAAAGTGACTCCACGATCAATTAGAAAGTGACTCCACGATCTATTAGAAAGTGACTCCACGATCAGTTAGAAAGTGACTCCACGATCTATTAGAAAGTGACTCCACGATCAATTAGAAAGTGACTCCACGATCTATTACAAAGTGACTCCACGATCTATGTATTCTTTCCAGGTTGTGTCAACCCTTTTATGTTTGTGATGTCATATCTTGCATTTTCTTCATTTTTGTAATTATTGTTAGTTTCCGTGCGTGTTTTTATTTGACTGTGGTCCTTGAATGCTACATTTCCTGTTCGACTTTTATATTTACTTTTCTTGGAGCGAATAGAGAAAACGTAATTCGTAAAACCTCCTAAACAATAAAACCTGAACAAATGTGCAACCTGGACCACCGAGACACCACCTGAACAGTGAAACATTTGGTAAGTCGTGAAAAAACAATTACATTCGTTTTCTCACCTTTTTTAACTGTTCTTGTTGTAGATATTTAAAAGGGACTTAAGTTATTTCATTTCTCTTAATCTAAAATGAAAATTATGAATATATTATTAGAGATTATAATCTGATTTTATTCTAATACTATCAGAGGTGGTGCCACCTACCATACGTGTTAGGAACTATTTTACCACACATAAGTACACGTATCATATGAGTTTATATGATTCACCTAATTATTATATGAAAGTCAAGCTATATGAAAAATAGCAACGCACGATTCTTTTATAAAACATTTTATATACGATTCATATATCATATGATAATCATATAAAATGTGACGCTTATGAATTTATTCTCATATGAAAATAATATTATAAATATATTTATCATATGAACAGTTTTATATGAGTATTATATGTGGCTCCTTTATATAAAAAATCATGAGCATGCATGTGTCTATTATATATAGCACATGTAAATCAGAGTCCTTGTCTCTGCATTTCTAAATTATTTTGATATTCCAGTATTTCCGCACATCTCAAGAATATTATTTGAATCACAGGTATTCGGCGCGTAATTTGGTCACTACTACCCCCTACCCCACCTCTACTTCCCCCACCCCAAACCAACCCCCACCCCCACCCTCCCCCCTTAAAAATGTTTATTCTTATAAGTTGTAAAATGTTATTAAATGACTTTTTGGATGATTTTTTTTGGTGGGGTGGTGGGGGGGGGGGGGGGGAGGAGGGGAGGCGTGTATTAGAGGTGGGGTAGTAGTGACCAAATTACGCGCCGAATAACTGTGATTTGAATTATAAATTTGAAAAACCTGATCTATGCCACACCATGTGTCTGTCATTCCGGATAGAACCAGTACTGTGCACCTCCCGGAATTCTTACGGATGTCGGGAGGTTTACAATACTGGTTCTACCCAGGAGATGTGGGTGGTCTGCCTCCACCACAAAAAACAACAACAAAAAAACCGTCACTTACTACTTTACATGTGTTGAAAATCATATAAATTTAATTAAAGTGACTGCCCTTTAATACAAACTGATCATTGAGCGATAACACTGGGTAATTGCTTTAGTACTGTGACTTTCATATAACATTTAAATGTACCGACAAACATTTGATTTCATTTTAAATCCTCTATATATGTTGACATTTACGAGGGGTTTATTTAATAATTTAAGAAAAATAATCATTTTCCATACATTGAAAATGACATTGTATATGTTAGAAAAGTAGATTCCATTCATGAAAAGAGTATGAAAGGAGAAATTTGGAAACCACCGAACACGATAAATATAAAAAATATTGCACTCCCGGTTTGATTGAGACCGTTCATGAACGGTGGTGGAAATGCTAGCTACCGTTCCAGCCATCTAGCAGAACTCAATATTTAAAATGTCAATAGTACGAATTTGAGCCATCCCGAAGATGGTATCATATGACGGTGAACATGCAACCTTCAATGTTGTATTTTCATACCATTCCATGGCCAGCGGTGTATGGTCCCAGTTTCTAACAAAATACTTTACCCTAAAGGAGAAAACAATTGGCGAAATAAACAAAATGGAATTTAGTTGGGAGAAGAGTAGAAGAAGCCTGCGTATCACATGCAAAGTCAAAATACTAAATTAAAAAGCAGACAACATATCCTCAACAATTATCAATACTCAGAGCCTTTAAAGCCTGGAGTATTGGAACCAACGTTCGAAATTAAAGTAAGAAAACAAGGTATTTGTGAATGCACTAGCAGTATCTGTATACAAATATTGGGCTCAACAATCTCCAAAGATCGGCATTAATAACTGTTCTGAAAAGAAGCACGGGGAGACGCTGGACTTTAAAAGTGGACCTGACATTGAAGAAAATACAATATTTATATCAATATTGAATGTTTAAGTAGTGGTTTTTAAAATAGTGTCGACAAGCTGTTTGAACTTTTAAGCACTAATTATTAATAGTATAATCTTATTTTTGATACCTAGACATACACTATTTAATCTGTTACAGCCAGGGACATATCTGGTACAGCCAGTGATATATTTGGTACAGCCAGGTATATATCTAGCACAGCCAGGGACATATCTTGTACAACCAGGGATATATCTGGTACAGACAGTGACATATCTGGAAAAAACAGGGACATGCTGGTACAGCCTGTGACATATCTGGTACAGCCAGAGACATATCTGGTACAGTTAGTGACATCAGGTATAGCCATGGACAGATCTGGTACAACCATGGACATATATGGTACATCCAGCGACATATCTGGTACAGTCAGGGACATACATGTTACAACCAGGGACATACATAGTACAGTTAGGGACATATCTGGTACAGCCAGGGGCATATCTGGTACAGCCAAGGACAAACCTGTACACGCAGGGACATACCTGGTACAGCCAATGACATATCTGATACAACCAGGGACATATCTGGTACAGCCAGTGACATCTGGTACAGTCAGATACATATCTGGTATAGCCAGTGACATATTTGGTACAGCCAGTGACATATCTGGTACACCCAGGGACATATCTGGTGCTTCCAGTGAGTGACATATCTGGTACAGCCAGTGACAAATCCAGTAGAGTATGCGACACATCTGATACATGTATACATCAGTAATATAAGTTCTCACTGCAGAAATATTCAGTAAGACATATACAGTACACATTCTAAAGCTTGACGTTTTTACGTGTTAAAGATCATACAGTGAAGAGTATTTGTTTTATATATAAATAAAGCCATCAGTTTGTCACATCTTGTACGTATACACCTGTGTATCATGGTTAAAGCTGTGCATTCCTTGTGTAAACTGCATGACTATTTGGGGATTTGTCGATATTTTATGTTCACCCAATCATGACGATAACGGTTATTTAAGCAACCGATTTTGACCATATGCTCTCCCAAATTCCTCTGAGCAAAGTGCGTAAATCAACTATTTTACAATTACATAGTATTGGTGACGCTGCCCGCCTTCCATCACGTCGATCCGGGTCTGTTCACTTTGGATAACGCCATGGTGTAATTGGTGTCAGACCGGTATTGTTTTGCTTTCGGGGTCGTAGCCATCGATAGTAGCGCTTGAAACAAATAATCCCAACATGGAGCAAGGCATAAAATGGCAATGCATGGCTGGATTACATTGTGTTTGGCATGGAAATGAAGAGAAATATTATTTCTATGACAACTGGTAAAATACATTCAGCTGTACCACTTTTACTGTGAATTGTATACCAGCTCCAAAGGTCATGCAGATGTCGACACAAACATGTGCTTTTCTGACAGGTTTTAATTTTGGCGAATAACAAAAGAAACAGGATTATCGACAGTCTGGATGTTGATCATTATATTGGCTAGGTATGTTTAATGACAGAAACGCATCTCATTGGTTGTTTATCTGGTGACAGCTCTTGTAAAATGAGAATTTTCCCTATTTGTTCAATGAGCCTAATTAATACTGGTCCGAGCCCAGTGTTAGGGCGACGGAGTTGATTCAAGTAGAGCACATGTTACCTGTACCCACATTGATAGCGCTATTTCTTGTCAACATTGAACTATTTGAGCTTCTCGAGAAGCAAATAAATATTGATTACTATTTATTATATTTAAAGATTTGAATATACCTGAAAAATTACCATATATGGTCCATACGGTCTCACCAATGTATGTAGGGCTATGGTCACATGTACATTAACCTTGCGTGAACATGGTGAAGTAAACCTGAAACTATCTCAGAAAGCAAGAACACGGGTAATAATTATATACTGAGCTAAAACATTAATGTCTTTGAGTTATATATAGGGTTAAACATGCTTGATCTATGTTGTGTAGTGTTTATCATCGTGTATTGTTACGAGGAAGGTCCCGGGTTCAAAACCCGTTCTTTGCATTAATTGTATTATGAGCAATATTCATCCTTGTTATATGCACTAAGGTGAAATAAAGGATGACCGTCGAGTTGAAAGTACGTGGTTCATTCGTATTCATCAGTTAATACAGTTATATGTATGGGTAACACAGCTTTAATGGTCGACGACACTATGTCAACGGGGTTACAACTTACAGTATATCAAATGTTAACTAGCAGTGATATAACCACATAACCATACGCATGATTAGGTTTACAAAGTGTCGGGTTATTTTGAATACAATCGATCAAGGTAGCTCTGATGCCGCAGGCCGTTGATATTTTTTTCGTAAATCTTTTTTTTTGTGTGTTTTTTGTGTGTGTGTTTTTTTTTAATTATAAAATAATTCACACAAAGTAATGATGTAAAAATAGTTTTTATCACATAACATGGCTTTTGGGAATGTAATAATGACACGAACTTATTTATCGTAATACACGAGTGTATTAGATATCCAAATGAAGATCGAATAACTGTGTTTATGTACAGTCTGGGTAATTAAATTGTTGAAGTGGTTTAGATGATTATCAGTACGTCAGTTGGTTTGTTTAATAATATGTGATTATGATGGTATGCTATAAAATCGTAATAAACATCGGCATACCTGTGTACTTGTCGGCGTTAAATGCTACTGATTCATTGTGTTACTATGTTATTTTGCCCATGTTTCAAGATAATTATGTCAACTGTCGTCACCTGTATACCGCTTCTATTCATATAAAGCGCTGTTTGAGTCTGTGATGTTGTAAAATATCATGCGTAAATAGAAATTCTGACATGTTCATGTGTGTCGCATTGTTGTTTTGTTTTTGTTCTCTGTTTTTGTTCTCTAAAAAGAAGTTTACAGTAAACCTGTGTTTATTTTTGCATCTGCCATTTGTCAATACATGTATGTGCGAATCTTGCTACGTGTTTTAAAAATATATATGTATATATATACGATCACATGAGCCTATGGCTTACTGATTTTGAAATAAAGTGCTTTCATATATCTGTAAATCGAATACGTGATATCATTACATATTATGTGATATCTATAATTATAATTAACATAATTATAATTAACTCAATTTAATATACGATATCAATTATTCATTTATTGGAAAAGAAAATAGTGAAAAACACTAAAATGTCGTCCCATATTGTTATTGCTGAACAGATGAGTCCCGGGATCAAGTTGGTTTTACAACCTGTCATTTTCAAAAATAACTCAGAACACAATGGAAATAAACTGATATTATAATATATGTTTTTACTGTCAGATTTTTAAATGGCAACCAAGGTTATATTGTGCAGCAAGAATAAACGTGATTGCACCAAAGTGGCAGCAGACTTGACCCAATGACATACACAGTGAAGTAGAACCTCGTGATTGCACCACAGTGGCGGCAGACTTGACCCAATGACATACACAGTGAAGTAGAACCCGTTTAGTATGAACGGACACGTTTTTAAAAACTCAAGATTACTGTACGTCCCTTAACATATACACCGCCTTACACGTGCATATACACCGCCTTACACGTGCATATACACCGCCTTACAAGTGCATATGCACCGCCTTACAAGTGCATATACACCGCCTTACAAGTGCATATACACCGCCTTACAAGTGCATATACACCGCCTTACACGTGCATATACACCGCCTTACAAGGGCAATACGTCCCTTAACATATACACCGCCTTACAAGGGCAATACGTCCCTTAACATATACACCGCCTTACACGTGCATATACACCGCCTTACAAGTGCAATGTCTCAAATACAGCAGCAAACATTTGTGAGTGCTTTTGTTTGTATTGAACTGAGGGATTTAATTTGCTTAGAAAGTATGTCAACCTGTAATATCGAATCTGGCCTATATTTGGCAAACAGTAATAGCACGTAGATTTATCTTCATGCGTCTATACATACACAGGGTAGTTGCGTTTGTTATTATATTTATCTTCATTCGTCCAAATACACAAAATGTAGTTGCGTTTGTAATTAGATTTATCTTTATTCGGCTTAATACAAACACGGAATAATACCTTAAAGGAGCATCAATCAGCCTGTAAGATACGTTTGTTACAATGTGTGTTGTATCACCTCTACACCGTGTGGAATAAGGCCACTGCTTATAAGCGCACCATGTTAATTTTGTTGTTTTCGTCAATTTCATTAACGTCTTCATCCTCATTCTGAAATTCTGCAAGTGAGAAGGTTCTAAGCCCAGTCTGCATATATTTTGTCTCTGTGTAATAGAGAGCGAGCTTAAAACGTTAATTTATTTTGGCGCTAAATGACCGTTTTGTGTTGGTGTGCCGTATTAACACAATTCAGTTTTATCAAATAGATATTCCCTTATTAGATCAACCAGTAATGAGATATAGGGTCCTATAGAAACCACAGCGTCCAAACGCAATGGCATCGTATGTCCTCACTATACTGTAAACAAGGAGCAATATTTAATTAATTATATAATGAAAAAGACAAAATACAACAGAAAGAGTGGTGAAGACAGGGTTTCCGACTTGGAACGGTCCGAAGGCAATAAGGCCTATAGGTTAGCTTGAATCGATTTTATGTGTTCACAATCCTCGCTATTATCTTGTCTTCAGCGCCCAAATAGACAATACAGTGTAAACAAAACTACATCCAGTCAATTGTACTTCTCCAGTAGGTTTTCGTTTCGGCGGTAGAATTTAAGAAATATCTACGTAGTTTGTGATAACGAAAACCCTGCTGAAAAAGTTTACTTGTAATAACTTTATTTCGATCAATGACGTCTATAACACCATTACAAGCTCTAGCAAAACGAATGAGCTGGGAGATATAAACCCCATTTAGCCCGAGGTACATCCCCATCCAGGTGTGGTTAGTTAACACTGTTAAAGTTGAAGTCATCTCTCTTATCATAGATTGTAGTATGTATGAAATGATTAGAAATAGAGAGATGAAGATCGAGGAATGCTGCTTCAGTATCCGAACTGTTGGCTTTATTCAATGTGAGCTCTGGTGGATTCATATTAGTAAAACTATGAGCAAAGAACAGATTATCAATATTGAGTATGTCATCTAGATAGCGAGAAGTATTATTAAACGATCAAATAATCTTCACTCTGGCTCGCAGTTACTTTTGTCACTGTGTTACATCGTGTGTTGTATTAAATCTATATATTAAATCTATATTCCCATGTTAGACCAACCAATAGGATACGTTTGTCACTGTGTTACAATGTGTGTGTTGTGTCAAATATATATTCCCTTGTTAGACCAACCAATAAGATACGTTTGTCACTGTGTTTGCAAAATATGTTGTGTCAAATATATATTACCTTATTAGATCGACCAGTAAGATACGTTTGTCACTGTGTTTGCAAAGTGTGTTGTGTCAAATATATATTCCCTTATTAGATCGACCAGTAAGATACGTATGCCACTGTGTTGCAAAGTGTGTTGTGTCAAATATAAATTCCTTATTAGATACGTTTGTCACTGTGTTACAATGTGTGTTGTACCAAATATATATTCCTTTATTAGTCCAACCAATAAGATTAAAATCGACCAGTAAGAGACGTTTGTCACTGTGTTACAATGTGTGTTGTACTAAATAAATGTTACCTTATTAGACCCACAAGTAGGATACATTTGACACTGTGTTGAAAAGTGTGTTGTACCAAATAGATATTCCCTGTCAGTAAGATACGTTTGGCACTGTGTTACAATGTGTGTTGTACCAAATAGATATTCCCTGTCAGTAAGATACGTTTGGCACTGTGTTACAATGTGTGTTGTACCAAATAGATATTCCCTATCAGTAAGATACGTTTGGCACTGTGTTACAATGTGTGTTGTACCAAATAGATATTCCCTATCAGTAAGATACGTTTGGCACTGTGTTACAATGTGTGTTGTACCAAATAGATATTCCCTATCAGTAAGATACGTTTGGCACTGTGTTACAATGTGTGTTGTACCAAATAGATATTCCCTATCAGTAAGATACGTTTGGCACTGTGTTACAATGTGTGTTGTACCAAATAGATATTCCCTATCAGTAAGATACGTTTGGCACTGTGTTACAATGTGTGTTGTACCAAATAGATATTCCCTGTCAGTAAGATACGTTTGGCACTGTGTTACAATGTGTGTTGTACCAAATAGATATTCCCTGTCAGTAAGATACGTTTGGCACTGTGTTACAATGTGTGTTGTACCAAATAGATATTCCCTATCAGTAAGATACGTTTGGCACTGTGTTACAATGTGTGTTGTACCAAATAGATATTCCCTATCAGTAAGATACGTTTGGCACTGTGTTACAATGTGTGTTGTACCAAATAGATATTCCCTATCAGTAAGATACGTTTGGCACTGTGTTACAATGTGTGTTGTACCAAATAGATATTCCCTATCAGTAAGATACGTTTGGCACTGTGTTACAATGTGTGTTGTACCAAATAGATATTCCCTATCAGTAAGATACGTTTGGCACTGTGTTACAATGTGTGTTGTACCAAATAGATATTCCCTATCAGTAAGATACGTTTGGCACTGTGTTACAATGTGTGTTGTACCAAATAGATATTCCCTATCAGTAAGATACGTTTGGCACTGTGTTACAATGTGTGTTGTACCAAATAGATATTCCCTATCAGTAAGATACGTTTGGCACTGTGTTACAATGTGTGTTGTACCAAATAGATATTCCCTATCAGTAAGATACGTTTGGCACTGTGTTACAATGTGTGTTGTACCAAATAGATATTCCCTATCAGTAAGATACGTTTGGCACTGTGTTACAATGTGTGTTGTACCAAATATATATTCCCTATCAGTAAGATACGTTTAGCACTGTGTTACAATGTGTGTTGTACCAAATATATATTCCCTATCAGTAAGATACGTTTGGCACTGTGTTACAATGTGTGTTGTACCAAATAGATATTCCCTATCAGTAAGATACGTTTGGCACTGTGTTACAATGTGTGTTGTACCAAATAGATATTCCCTATTTAGACCAACCAATAAGATACACTTCTCAAAACTGCTAACTACACCGCTACGTTTTGGGTTATATATATCGATGGGTTGAATGTTTTTCAATAAAATAAAAAGGAAATACCAATTCAATCATTTTTACATCATTTCATTTTATTTTTTTCATGGGCAATGCCAGAACTAAACCACAATAAGCAATTACAAACGACCCATGTAAACACTAAAGTCACACTTTTCATTTCTTGTTCATAAAAGTGTGACTTTAGTGTTTACATGGGTCGTTTGTAATTGCTTATTGTGGTTTAGTTCTAGCATTGCCCATGAAAAAAATAAAATGAAATGATGTAAAAATGATTGAATTGGTATTTCCTTTTTATTTTATTGAAAAACATTCAACCCATCGATATATATAACCCAAAACGTGAGCGGTGTAGTTAGCAGTTTTGAGAAGTGTAAGTTTGTCACTGTGTTGCAAAGTATGTTGTATGAAATATATTACGTTTGTCATTGTTTTAAAATGTGTGTTGTTCCAAATATATATTTCCTTATTAGACCAACCAGCAAGATACGTTTGTCACATTGTTACAATGTGTGTTGTATCACATTTTATTTCTCTTTGTGACATCCGTTTTTTTATTTGACACAATACAACAGGCAATGTTACACAGTGAACACGTATCTTACAGTCTGATTTAATAAGAAAATATAGATGGAGAACCCTGCTCTTATTAGAGTTTCCATTAAGATACTTTTTACAGTATCTATTTTACCTTATTAGATCATCCATTAAGATACGTGTACCACTGTTTTACAGTATCTATATTACTGTATAACATCAACCAGAAAGATACGTTTGCCACTGTTTTACAATGTGTGTTGTGTCAAATATACATCATTTTTGTTAGATCAATATAACGTGTGCTCTATCAAATTGGTTTTCTTTTTGTGACAACTGTAATACACAATGTAACACAGTGACAAACGTATCTTACTGTCTGATTTAACAGGGGAATGTAGACGGAGAACCCTGCTGTTATTAGATATTCCATTAAGATACGTTTGTCAGTATCTATATGACCTTAATTGATAGGCTGTCACTTGCCATGGTTGATATACCAACTCTGGAATTAGCTCGGAAGTATATTAACATGCTTGATATTGCCATATGCATATTCTTTAAAGACTTATTAAAAGCAGAGATCCGCCGTTTGGATCATTGACTATTATTTGTGGACCAACTTGTCACAAATTGTCATTTTTTCCCCTTTTGTTTTAAGTTTGGGACTAATTTATCAATTTAAAATAAAAACACTGTATTACACTCTTTCTGTTGAATACAACCATATATATATACTTAGAATTTGCTTTCTACAGCGACAATGTAGCTCAGCATTTTGTTTTGTATTTTAATTAATGTAGCTGAACATGTTTGTTCTTTTATGTTTAAGGATCGTATCAGCTTAGGATATATGCACTTTAATGTCTAAGGGATGAATGTAGCTAAACATGCGTGTACTTTAATGTTCAAGGATATAATGTCGCTGAACATTTGTGTTCTTTTATGTTTAAGCATCTAATGTATCACAACAGTTGTGTAATTTCATGTTTACTTATCTAATGTAACTCAACATGCATCACTTTAATGTTCAGGATCTAATGTAGCCCAACATGTGTGTACTTAATGTTTAAAGGTCCAACCTAGCTCAATTTAATATTTAAGGATCAGTAAAATAACAATTTCATATAGACTTCTATAAAAGATTTGCAAAATTATAAAAATCCTTAATTTGAGAGAACATGATAGGAAAGTAAAATAAGTTTGACATATGGATTGATTACATGTGTAATTTCGTTTCGATAAACCTTACAATTGTATTTCTAGTTATACAAAATAAGATAAGTCTATTATTATCCTAAGTGGCACATTGTCGTTCAGCTTGTCGGCACTATTTTTAAAAGCCACTACTTAAATAGTCAATATTGATATAAGTATTGTATTTTCTTCAATTGCAGTTCCACTTTTACAGTCAGTATTGATGAATGTAATCTACTTTTCTAAATATACAATACATTTTGAATGGTACAGAAAATGATTATTTTTTCGAACTAAACTCCTCGTAAATGTCAACATGTAAAGAGGATTAGAAATGAAAGCAAATGTTTGTCAGTACATTTAAATGTATATATGAAAGGCACAGTGCTACAGCACTGCACAATGACCAGCTTGTATTAAATGGCAGCGAACATTGTGGTATAGATCATATTTGGTCATATCTGTATTTCAAATAGTATTTAAGACAATTGAGGATTGTACTGGAATATTAAACTAACTTAGATTAACTTTGTTTAAGTGCTGTGTGGCGGCCGTAAAAAGTCGCCCGACTACAAATCAGTAGTGTTATTATTTACTGGTCCATTGGGATCATCAAGCCCATTCTGTGTTGCTTTAAGGTAGAATATCGCTTACGCCGAACAGACTCATGAAAACCGAGTCTGCTACTTTTCTCTCTTGTTTGTGTTTGTTGCTTCCAAAGGATCACCTTTTCAGTATTTATTAGAGAAATCACATTTATACTGGCAATTTTATTCTAATATAAAATGTTTCGTATCATATTTATATAATGCGTTTTTCATATGAGAATCAATTCATACAGGTTTCGTTTATGAAACAAACAAATTATCACATGCGTTTCATGATTAAATTATTGTGTCAACCTTTTTTGATTTTCACATGATACTTATATGAACTAAAAGGTTTTTTATAATGATCATGTACTGTTCCTTTTCATATAGTATCATATAATAGGTATCTTATGAGAATCATATAAGCATCACATGATCACACATTTAACGTGCTTCCTGACACTTATGGTAGATGGCACCACTTCTGACAGCATTGAATAATAATTGGATTAAACAAATTAATAATATCTATATATATTTTTAATTTCATCTTAGATTACAACAAATGAAATAGATATAGATATAAAAATCGAACAGGATAAGTAGCATTCAAGGACGACAGTCAACAACAAACACACAGAAACAAAGAACAACTTTATAAATTAATAAAATGCCAAATAAGACATCACAAACACAACAGGGTTGACAATAGGGCTACCGCCTTGGAACGGTCTTGGAACGGTCAGTGGCAAAAAAGGCCGCTGGGGTTTAAAACCAGGTTATAGGGTGCCAAACCTCCCACTTACCCTACTGTCATCCCAATAAAACGAGTAAATAAAGAAATCCCTTAGCCCCCTTTACATGTCTACAATAAGAACAGTTAAAAATCGATTACACAAATAATTTAATTGTTCTCATTGAAGTCTCATCAAACGTTTCACTGTTCAGGTGGTTTCAGAGTTATTCAGGTTTCACATTTGTTCATGTTTCATGGTAATTAGGAGGTTTTACGATTCACGTTTTCTCGATTCGCTCCAAGAAAAAAATACCTGGAGCCTGGATTCACTTTCTAGTTTCTTCTGGTGCTTTTACTTGCCCGGAGGATACGACTAACACTAGATACGAGTGAAGCACGCTAGACACGAGTAAAGTACGCTAGATACGCATAAAGCACGATAGAGACGGGTAAAGCACGCAAGCAGTCAATCAGGTAAGCATGTTACCACTAGATCACGAAGTCCTCCCAATGACGATGATGCCATCTGAATGACGATGATGACAACATAATGACGATGATGACAAATGAATGACGATGATGACAACTGAATGACGATGATGACAACTGACTCTAAAGGACTCACACCACTAGTATCTCCCTTGAATACTCGTGCCCTACAGATGAAGGAGGTAGATAAAAAAACAAGTTCGCTTTTCTACATTTTACAGGATACTTTGATTTATCTTTACCAGGTTCTAAATCTACAGCATTTTAGGAAGAGATCACAGAAAAATGCATGTTGATATAAGATTTCTAGCTAATTCTGTCTTATTTTACACATCATGAGTCTAATATCCACGGGGTTGTATTTTTGTCTAAATTTTGATCGGTGTCACGCAAACATGAAATTAAAAAAAGTTCAATCTGGTAAATATTTGTTAAATGTGTTTTAAATTGCAGATATTGGATCAATGAAGAATTTAAGCATAAATACATGTTGCAAAATCTTTTTTATCTCTATGCCACGAACAAAAACACTAAAATGGGACCCTATGGAAAATTAATTGTGGTGTGAGACGTTAACGAACGACATATACGTGCATTTTATTATGTTAGTATATCGTTGACCGTACCATACTGTCTAACGATAGTAAATCATAAATACGACATTCTTGGCGATTGTGTATACGTATGACCGACTTCAGCATCATTTTATATACGTATGACCGACTTCATCATGATTTTGTATACGTATGACCGACTTCAGCATGTTGTATACGTATGACCGACTTCATCATGATTTTATATACGTATGACCGACTTCATCATGATTTTGTGTACGTATGACCGACTTCAGCATGATTTTGTATACGTATGACCGACTTCAGCATGCTTTTGTATACGTATGACCGACTTCAGCATGATTTTGTATACGTATGACCGACTTCATCATGATTTTGTATACGTATGACCGACTTCATCATGATGTTGTATACGTATGACCGACTTCAGCATGATTTTTATATACGTATGACCGACTTCATCATGATTTTGTATACGTATGACCGACTTCAGGATGATTTTGTATACGTATGACCGACTTCAGGATGATTTTGTATACGTATGACCGACTTCAGGATGATTTTGTATACGTATGACCGACTTCAGGATGATTTTGTATACGTATGACCGACTTCAGCATGATTTTGTATACGTATGACCGACTTCAGCATGATTTTGTATACGTATGACCGACTTCAGCATGATTTTATATACGTATGACCGACTTCAGCATGATTTTGTATACGTATGACCGACTTCAGCATGATTTTAAATACACAACAGTTGTCCTTTAATATATATATTACTCCATTAACCTGCATTTCATCTCGTCTCATTCATAAACAGTTTATCGTAGATGTAGTGGACAGTGGAATTGATGCTATATCTAATATATAATTTATCTTCACTACATGTGTATTGATTGTGTTAGAATTAACGACTTTATTCATGGATATAAAAAACGAGAGGAAAGTGGAACAACATACGCTATATATGGTATCTATTTTATATATCTTCTTCTTACATATTTTATTGTAAATTTCGATTTTCTTTAATTTTTACAAATGGTCATTTAACAATAAGTATAAAAGTCGAACAGGAAATTCAGCTTTCACAGAACACAGTAAACCCCAAAACATGAATGGCAATGTTAATAAGGAATAAAGGCATATGACGTCACAAACACAAAAAGGTTGAAAACAGGGCTACCGCCTTGGAACGGTCAGTGGAAAGAAAAAGGCCGTTGGGGATTAAACCAGGTTCTAGGGTGAATTTTCTTTAATACATTGATTATATTGACTCAAATTCCGTTCATAATACCATCTTTGCTAAATTGACTGTACTTTGTATCGTCGATATAGGATTTATGCAAATATATTTGCGTTGATTAATTGCTAGATACACTTGAGATTTACTGCTCAATGTGGTTTTAATGATGCATTCTTTATTTCTCATTATTTAACTAATAATGGTATCTTATAAAATAATAATTCTGTGTCTCACCTTTCCACAAAGTTTGTATTGATTTTACATTATTAAGCAGTTTTGCTTTCCTGGATATAATGAGCGTTAATTGCGATTCATTGTGTGTCTATCAGACTCACTATCATTGTTTTTTATCTCATTAATTAGACGAGTGACAATGTAACCGTTGCTAGAGCTAGTAGATATAAAATTCGAAGGACAAGTAGCATTAAAGGACGACAGTCAACCACAAACTCAGGCTCAGGTGTTTCAGTAACAGTTGCTGTTGATTTTATGGCTGTGCAGATAGGTTCGGTTTCAGGTGTTAAAGTAACTGTTGGTTTATGATGCAGATAGGCACAGCCTCAGGTGCTTCAGTAACAATTGTTTTTGTATGGAGCAGATAGATTCACCTTCAGTTTCAGTTTCAGTAACAGTTGTTGTTGCTTTATGGTACAGATAGGCTCAGTCTCATGTGCGTCAGTAACAGTTTTTTGTTGTTTCGTGGTACAGATTGGCTGAGCATCATGCGTGTTATGCACACCTAAGACTGAGTCTTGTACATACATGTATTACAACTCCAGATATTACTTTTAGTATTGTCTGACCGAATCCATGTCCATTCATGCAGCCTGTCGCAAGATGTTACAAAGTGTACGACTGTTACTGTGCTTCAACTTTTGATCAGAACATTCAGGCTAGTGTTTTCTTACAAGCTGTTTTATCGATTTTTGCAGCAAAAAATGTAGGGGTAGGACGAGGGTAAATATATTAGGAAAATTTAGTTCCATTCTGTAGATATAAAATTCCAGTCTTTTTAGGTCAGAAGCAAAGTATTTTGAAGACTGGCCCTCGTTTGACATTAACCATCTTTTATTCATGTGAAGTGTTAACGCTCTGAAATGGATTAACAATTCATACTCAACATTATCATTTTGGAAAAATACCATTCAACCCTATAATTGTAACATTCCTTTCTGCCGCCTGTCTCAATGATGATCAATACGTTATGCAACCGTATAGACAATGCATCATTAATGTAAATGACACAACTCTATAGTCTTTACGTAATTAATAACAATGCAATATAAAGGGGTAAACTACCCGTGACGTCTGTCAACACGGACAACAGTGCATTCTACAAACATTGTGACAGATATGTGTTTGATTGTGTTTAGTTTGGTGCCACGTCTGCTCACATTCGTAATGTTGTTCTTATAAGTTCAACTAATTGCGGTCCGATATCGGAAACCAGACCATACCTTATACTTAAACACCTTAACGTACCAGGCATGTGATTGTCTCAATAATGCATTGTTAATTGTACGAATTAGTTTTAATCTTAAGAAGATTCGTCTTTAATAATGTAGCCATTTTTAAAGCCATGATGCAGTTAGTATGTTTGACTATTTTCTGTTAAGTTTTAAAAGACGTTATATAGTCCATTTAGACTAATTACAGAGAAATGGACCCTCGGAACAAAACAGATACGATAACGATGTTGACTAAAAATGTTCATAGACAGACACTGAGACTGTTGCTTCTATGCTCCCATTATGCAATTGTCGGGGAAATAGTCCATAATTAATTGAATTGAATGTTGTTTAACGGCTCATCAACACAGTATAGGTTATTTAGAGCCGCCCCAGAGAGAGGGGAAGGATACATAGGAATCCGGGAACCGTGCCCTACTCTTATTATCGAATAGATTCCCATGGTTCTTTAACGTGCTCGGAGGATAGACCGATACACGGGACCGCCCGGTTTACGTCCCCATCCGACGGACGAGGCTAAAGGAAAGTGTCTTGCCTAAGAACACATCGACGGAACTCAGTGGCACCACGGAGGATTGAACCCGGGGCCTTCGGTTACAGATCCGGAGGCCCCGGGTTCAATCCTCCGTGGTGCCACTGAGAGTTTCGTCCATAATTAGAAATTAAATTAAGCCTAACCGAAATTAGATGGAGAACTCATTCAGTTTTTAATCTCTGTGGAACTGTGCGTTTGAACATTTTTATTGATGTACACATCATGGAATGTCAATGAACAGTAAATAATTATAATATGTGTGTTAAACCGTTACTCGAATTTCCCCTTGTGAGAAGAGATGGCATGTGGTTTGACAATGCAGATGCTTATCAGATTAATCATAGAAGAGATGGCATGTGGTTTGACAATGCAGATGCTTATCAGATTAATCATTGACAATGCAGATGCTTATCAGATTAATCATTGACAATGCAGATGCTTATCAGATAATCATTTATGTGGTTTGACAATGCAGATGCTTATCAGATTAATCATTTATGTGGTTTGACAATGCAGATGCTTATCAGATTAATCATTTATGTGGTTTGACAATGCAGATGCTTATCAGATTAATCATTTATGTGGTTTGACAATGCAGATGCTTATCAGATTAATCATTTATGTGGTTTGACAATGCAGATGCTTATCAGATTAATCATTTATGTGGTTTGACAATGCAGATGCTTATCAGATTAATCATTTATGTGGTTTGACAATGCAGATGCTTATCAGATTAAACATTTATGTGGTTTGACAATGCAGATGCTTATCAGATTAATCATTTATGTGGTTTGACAATGCAGATATCAGATTAATCATTTTGACACTTTTCTTTAACCTAATGTTATCCCAAATAATTGACGACTGTCGGATTGTTTAGCAATAATTAAACAGCAGTCTCACTTATGAACCTTAAGCCGGAATCTCCTTATTCGATTACATCATGGCGTGCTACCTTGACGTGACTTAACCGCAGTTCAAATGTTCAAATAAACATTTATTGTTAGCAATCCCATGTTATTGTATCATTTGTATTGGGATTTTCTTTGTAAGAAATGGGGTGTATAGTACGGTGTGTAGCCATGTAAGATCTTCGCCGCCAGGGTTTCAACTTTTGAAAAGTTGCTAAGGTCAGTTATTTTGATAAATGTATGTTCTGGTGATCTGACCTTATTAATGTAGCATACCTAGATACACAATGGATGAAGGCACACGATTATTCTAACAACGTGTTTAAATTTGTAACACTTCTACAATATTTCGTAAGAAAAAATAACTTTTTAATTTGAGTAAATATTTGTCGTAGGCGTTTACTGTCAGATGTTCTATTCCAAATATGATTTCTTAAAACATATTCCAGTACATCTCTCACATACATTGTTATTTTATATATCATTCCTTTTGTTTTTCGATATCCTTGGATTATTGACTAAAATGTGTGATTGATCTGATCTATGATTAATTAAGGAGTATATGCATGTATTGAAAATTGAATTATAAGTGAATGTGTAGAAAGTATGTGTAACCTGTCATGTGATTATAATTGTGTATTACAAATTATGTATGTAATGATGAGAAACTGTAAAAGTTTAAATCTATCTATCTATCTATCTATCTATCTATCTATCTATCTATCTATCTATCTATCTATCTATCTATCTATCTATCTATCTATCTGTCTATCTGTCTATCTGTCTGTCTGTCTGTCTGTCTGTCTGTGTCCGTCCGTCCGTCCGTCAGCCTGCCTGCCTACCTGCCTGTCGTCTGCCTGCCTGCCTGTCTCCCTGCCTAGCTACCTATTTAAGACATTTCCAAAATACTAAAATACGGATTAATCACTGACATGTGAACTAACTATGCTTACTGTATTTCACAAATACTACATGTAATGCATATCGAGAGCTCTGTATTTCACAAAGACGATGAAATGTGCTACATATATAAATTGAAGATTAACCAATTTATATTTTCCAATTATATATAATTAATGTACGTATTAATAAAATTATTTATGTTATTGCTGAAACCCCTTTGGCTGAAACAAGCGCCCCAAACAATAGACATTTTATATACCCGTTTCAAAACCTTTTAAAAATCCACGTCGGATATATTTATTATCTTCTAAAACAATATAAATTGTTTTGAAATCGCCAATCCAGTTAGCCAACAGGAACATGTACGCGCGTGCATATTTCTTAGATTTACTAGTGGCTTATTGATTCATTGAGTTTGCTAAGAAATGTATTTATATAGCAGTACCTAGGATCTATAAACTGAGAATACGGTTCATAACGAGTATACAGCTTTCTCACCATAACATCTCAGGATTAACCAGTTTTATTATTGACCATCCAGCACTGAACCGTATTACTTGTGTGTTTAGACTAGAACCACATTGATTTATTATAATTGTTGAGAAATTAATTAGTTTATAATAAAAGTTTCTGAGATCCATAAGATAAGTGTTTCTCAATAATAACAAACCCATCCGCCTATTTATACATCCGCCTATTTATACATCCGCCTATTTATTCGAGATGCAGTTGCGTTAATTACTCAAACATGGCCGTAAGGGATTTACAGTAATGACATATTTAGGCTTCGGGAAGTAGACAGTGCGTGGTAAATTATGTTTAAAATAGGGGGAAATGAGGAAATTAAAACTCGGTCAAACGACCAAAAATAAATAGATTGCAAGTGGGGGAAACGCATGTTTGAATGGACATGAGACTCCGACCCCTGTGCTTTCTGCTCATGCATGGTGACGCATGGTGGTGACGATGAAACAAATGAACTGCGAAAAGCAATCTGCAAACTTCTCTGATTTCCAGAACAATTATTATGATTCAGACTTTTGCGTCAATACTTTGAACAAGTTCTCTCTCAAAGCATATGGAACAATGATAACATCCAGGTAAATAATAAAATGCTCCTTTAAGAGTCTTGGATCAGTCAATCAATATTCTCTATTAATGATTAAGTGAAAGGCGACTGTTCATTCCTAAGCCATCAGGAGTGTTTGACAAAGTACAATTTGAATATCCATTTCTTAGATTATTTTGGAGTTTTAAACGCTATCCTTAGACAATGGAAACATGCTATCGCAAATCAGAGAAAGCTTGAAAATCCAGAAACCAAATATACGAAAATTATTAAAGGAAACAAAAAGATAACAGCTCTTTTCTACAATTTGTTTATTGAAAAAATAGCTGTTAAAAATGAAAAAGCTATCATAAAATGGGAAACGGAAATAAAACCGGAAACTATGGTTGAATGGGAAACAATTTATTCAACTCCATTCCAGATCCTTGGTACAAAAATGGGAAACGGAAATAAAATCGGAACAATTTATTCAACTCCATTCCAGATCCTTGATACAAAAATGCAAAACTTTCAATTCAAATTTTTACACAGGATTATTTATACAAAAGCAAAGTTATATAAATGTAAACTTATTGAAACAGAGTTATGCACCTTTTGTAACGAAAGTAATGACACATATAAACATTTATTTTACGATTGTGCATTTGTTAAAATATTTTTGCTTAGATTAAAGGAACATCTTGATACAGAATGTAACTTGACATTTATATTAACAAAGGAGAACTTTCTTTTGAACACTATTACTAATATGTCAATTGAGAACCAATGTTTGTATACTTGTGCTATATTAGCTAAATACTTTATATATTGTTGTAAAGTAAAGGGTGTTACTCCAAAGTTGAATCCATATATTGAAAAACTAAAGCAAGAAAAAAATGTTGAACTTTATTCTAGATATATGTGATCGTATAAAAAATCTGAAATCATTACAAAAAAATGGGATTGCTTAAAGAATATACTCAAACTCTTAGCTGTAAATGTAGTTGATGGGTTTTATGTAGACTCAACATATATTGCTTTATTTACATATTTTGAAAATCTTATAACAATGCTAAGAAAAAAATCACAACTATAATTAAGCTATAAAGAAGTCTAGATAGGATCCACCAACATAGCTGTTACTCCGCAAATGATACATTGCTGTGTATACATAAACATGATACTACTAACATTGATTTACCCAGTTTTTGCATTTCAATTTTATCTATCTTTGCTATTTTTGAACTACTGTTGATGACCAACAAAAAAAATCTAAAAACCAAAAAACATTCTATCTGCGCCCCGGTACCGAGGTGTTTAAGGACGTACACAGAAGTACCATAATGATTCAGACTTTCGCGTCAATACTTTTAACATTCTATCTGCGCCCCGGTACCGAGGTGTTTAAGGATGTACACAGAAGTACCATAATGATTCAGACTTTCGCGTCAATACTTTTAACATTCTATCTGCGCCCCGGTACCGAGGTGTTTAAGGATGTACACAGAAGTACCATAATGATTCAGACTTTCGCGTCAATACTTTTAACATTCTATCTGCGCCCCGGTACCGAGGTGTTTAAGGATGTACACAGAAGTACCATAATGATTCAGACTTTCGCGTCAATACTTTTAACATTCTATCTGCGCCCCGGTACCGAGGTGTTTAAGGATGTACACAGAAGTACCATAATGATTCAGACTTTCGCGTCAATACTTTTAACATTCTATCTGCGCCCCGGTACCGAGGTGTTTAAGGATGTACACAGAAGTACCATAATGATTCAGACTTTCGCGTCAATACTTTTAACATTCTATCAGCGCCCCGGTGCCGAGGTGTTTAAGGATGTACACAGAATGACCATAATGATTCAGACTTTTGCGTCAATACTTTTAACATTCTATCTGCGTCCCGGTGCCGAGGTGTTTAAGGATGTACACAGAAGTACCATAATGATTCAGACTTTCGCGTCAATACTTTTAACATTCTATCTGCGCCCCGGTACCGAGGTGTTTAAGGATGTACACAGAAGTACCATAATGATTCAGACTTTCGCGTCAAAACTTTTAACATTCTATCTGCGCCCCGGTACCGAGGTGTTTAAGGATGTACACAGAAGTACCATAATGATTCAGACTTTTGCGTCAATATTTTTAACATTCTATCTGCGCCCCGGTGCCGAGGTGTTTAAGGATGTACCCAGAAGTACCATAATGATTCAGACTTTTGCGTCAATATTTTTAACATTCTATCTGCGCCCCGGTACCGAGGTGTTTAAGGATGTACCCAGAAGTACCATAATGATTCAGACTTTTGCGTCAATACTTTTAACATTCTATCTGCGCCCCGGTACCGAGGTGTTTAAGGATGTACCCAGAAGTACCATAATGATTCAGACTTTCGCGTCAATACTTTTAACATTCTCTCTGCGTCCCGGTGCCGAGGTGTTTAAGAATGTACACAGAAGTACCATAATGATTCAGACTTTTGCGTCAATATTTTTAACATTCTATCTGCGCCCCGGTGCCGAGGTGTTTAAGGATGTACCCAGAAGTACCATAATGATTCAGACGTTTGCGTCAATATTTTTAAAATTCTATCTGCGCCCCGGTACCGAGGTGTTTAAGGATGTACCCAGAAGTACCATAATGATTCAGACTTTTGCGTCAATACTTTTAACATTCTATCTGCGCCCCGGTACCGAGGTGTTTAAGGATGTACACAGAAGTACCATAATGATTCAGACTTTTAGGTCAATACTTTTAACATTCTCTCTGCGTCCCGGTGCCGAGGTGTTTAAGAATGTACACAGAAGTACCATAATGATTCAGACTTTCGCGTCAATACTTTTAACATTCTCTGCGTCACGGTGCCGAGGTGTTTAAGGATGTACACAGAAGTACCATAATGATTCAGACTTTCGCGTCAATACTTTTAACATTCTCTCTGCGTCCCGGTGCCGAGGTGTTTAAGAATGTACACAGAAGTACCATAATGATTCAGACTTTTGCGTCAATATTTTTAACATACTATCTGCGCCCCGGTACCGAGGTGTTTAAGAATGTACACAGAAGTACCATAATGATTCAGACTTTTGCGTCAATACTTTTAACATTCTCTGCGTCACGGTGCCGAGGTGTTTAAGGATGTACACAGAAGTACCATAATGATTCAGACTTTCGCGTCAATACTTTTAACATTCTATCTGCGCCCCGGTACCGAGGTGTTTAAGGATGTACACAGTAGTACCATTATGATTTAGACTATCGCGTCAATACTTTTAACATTCGATCTGCGCCCCAGTACCGAGATGTTTAAGGATTGATATAATTGACTGTTCCTGTTTTAAATAATCTATCCATTTGTTTTTCTAGCAATCCTTCTGTTCGTATTTGGTGTAACAAACTCGGTATAATTCTATTTTTGATGATACTTGCTCGGACCATCGGCTAACGTTTAAAGGCGCATATATTTAAGCTTTCATTCGGTAGATAACATAACCACCAACAAAACCTCATTTATCTCAGTTTTGACACAGATTACTCTGTATAAGACCCACAATCATCGCTACATACTACATACCTATTAGGTTTGTGTACACATTAATGTCCAGCTTCAGTGCATATCTTCGCTGATGACTTAGACTACAAATGTTACTAAATAATTACATTTTAAAATAGTTCTGACTGGACACTGGTGTAGCAAATGAAAGCAGGCCTTTTCCAAAGAAACTTGTGACTAACAATAAAAACAAGGTGTTGCTTAGCTTCGGAGAAACATAATTGGATCGTTTTCTCTAAGAAAATCCATGGCAACATATTTTTCCTAGCGATGTGTCTTGTCGACTGACTGAAAACTGATGTATTCGTTTTGAACATTCAAAAGTATAACAGGATGTGATATAATTGCAATATGGAAATACATTTGAGCAGTCTTAAAATGTCAGGGGGCGTTTGATTTGTATTGTCGCCAAAAATCATGCTTTTAGATTCATGCGTTTTTGTAACAGTAAAGCTGCGCCGTGTCACGTTTCCAGGACTGCATACGATACTTTTTTAAGCAGACGATTGTTTTACAGTATATCTATTTGGATTGTAATAAAAGTTGAATAAAACGCTTGCCTGCGTCTGAAACAACTGGTATAAAAGTAGTTTTCACTGATAAATTCTCAATGAAATGTGTTTCTTGGATAAATGATATGTTATCTTCACTTTAAACTGAAATTGCTCCTGCTTTGATTTTCGTTTGAATTGACTTTTGTTTGTAATTTCTTTCTAGTGTTATTTAAACTTATCTAAAGCTTATGCCATTTAAAAGTTATTAAAGTTCATTTAAGTGGGATGATTGTTTGACGATCACATATTGATAAATACACTGACTCAATAAAATGCATAAACTAACAAACGAATGAGCACGAAATGTGTATGATAAGATCGTACATGCACGATAATGTACGATGTTTTAGTGTTTAACAAGTACTATGTTATAGATGTATTTACTACAGAGCCCCGCAGGTGACATGCAGAAAAAATAATTTAAAGCGTCCGAACGCTCTAGTAGAGCATGCGAACGCTGCGAATGCTCTAGCTACAGCGTGTTACAGCGTTCGCACGTTCTATTAGAGAGAGACAGAATAAACCCCAAAACTGGAGCGTCGAATTAAATGCGTTCGCACGCTGTACTAGAGCGTTCGCACGCTGTAGCTAGAGCGTTCGCACGCTGTACTAGAAATTAATTTTTCTGCATGTCACCTGCTGGGCTCCGTAATACACACCAGTGAGGTGAACGAGGTTGTATTTTATATTTCAAATAAAATGCAACCCGGCGGAGATCGCTGATAATGGATAATGTAAAAATACGTTTTACGATATTAAATATATACACACAAACCTACGGAGCCCCGCAGGCGACATGCAGAAAAAATAATTTAAAGCGTTCGCACGCTCAACTACAGCGTTCGCACGCTCTAGTACAGCATGCGAACGCTCTAGCTACAGCGTGCGAACGCTCTAGTAGAGCGTGCGAACGCTTTAGTACAGCGTGCGAACGCACTTAATTCGACGCTCTAGTTTTGGGGTTTATTCTGTCTGGTTAACTATTATAATTACTATATTAGTAAATTGATAATTAATATGCCCCGCCGTTGAATAGTGGGAGTGAGATACAAAGGGTGACCAGTGTCCGTCCGTACGTCGTGAAATGTTTTCCTTTAAATCACTTTTCCGGCATCGGCGGTGGCGTCGATGGCGACGCGTCAGCCCTTGAGTATAGTTTTACGTTTTTTTGAAGGTATAGGTCTCAAATACAAGACAAGATAGAACAGACGAACGCACTGACGGACGGACGGACTCACTGACAGTGTGGCTACTATATGCCCTCCTTCCCTTCGTGGGGCATAACAAGAAAAAAATATGCCTCCTTTGAGATTTGAACCCACGACCCCTGGGGTTTCCAATGTACAATACCCAATATTTAAAAGATTTTCATAATTCGGAATTCGGAATTCAGAATTAGGAATTAGGAATTATGAAGTGAAATACAATTTAGTCAAATGGGCCGTCGTAGATACGAGTACAGTTATACTGTTATGCAATATACTGGTGGACATGAAAGAACTTATTGAATTATATTTCAATATAGGTTTGTCTTATAAAGTTTACGGCTACTAGAGCTTGCGAACGCTTTAGATACAGCGTGCGAACTCTCTAGCTACAGCGTGCGAACGCTCTACTAGAGCGTGCGACCGCTCTACTAGAGTGTTCGCACGCTCTGCTACAGCGTTCGCACGCTGTAGTCTGTATTTAAACTGCACTCCTCTGCGTGGACGTGGCGTCATTTCTAATTTCATGTTCCTGATCATGGCGACAGTTTGCTTGGTCATCAAAACATTCATTCATGAGTTAATACCGTTAACAAAATGTTGTAAGAGTAAGGCTTCGTATGTATTCTTCCTCTCTCTCCGGGGCGGCTATTCATACTAATGTATTGATAAGCCGATAAACAACACCACATTGTTTACAAATATTCACCAACAGAGCCGCTAGTACTATTGCAGACGTCAAATACACACTCACGACACCGCGACAACAAACTAGGTTCGTATTAGTTAACTGTATGTGAATTGTGACTTACGTGCAAGGCAGAACAGCTCAGAATCCATGCAGGTCATACAGTTGTTGATTAATAATTTAATTATGCAAACCAGATCAATACATCAGACTCACAGACAAATAAACAAGTACTATAGGGTAACGTGATTGCAGACGTGGGCAAATATTTATTTTGATATCAGAAATAGGAAAAAAGGTTGATTCCGTGAAATGCTGTTTTATATTCTCAATAAATCGCAATAAATGTGTTTATAAAGGGACTTATATGTGCGCATGAATATTGACAATTCCAACTACCGTTAACTTCTACTATGGTCGGACATAAAGTTCTCGAACAAAACGTTGCAGTGGTATGTATGGAACAAAGTTATTATATGTTTATAATTCATAACAAAATGGCCTGGCATCAAACTAGAAAATTCCTGAGCTATTGTGTAAGAATATTTCCATGGTATGCTATTTTACATTCGCAAAGAATGTGTTTACAAAGGGAATTAAATATACGTATGAAAATGACAATTCAAACCACTTAGTCGGACATACAGTATACGGACAAAGCTTTGCAGTTGTATGCATGGAAAAAGGAAACGTGTAAGTAGTTCAGATTAAAGTGTTTTGGCATCACACTTCAAATATATGCGCTTCTATGTAAGAAGATAGTATCATCTTGTTCATACAGGTACCTGATTATAGTGTTATTTTATGACATACATGGATGATAGATTTCCAAAACTTGATATAACACAGCAGGAGAAGAGCCGGTAATCAGAAGGGATTTACGTGAATAATAATGAAATAGCCGCCAGGATTTAGAATAATGCGAAGTAGGTCTTACTTCAAATCAACAAACGGCCATGTGGCTTGGAGTTTTAAAAAGAGAGAAAAAAATGCAAGCTCAACGTGTCGAAGACTTTCCACCTGTTTTTGTACTAAAATAATCCACAGAACTTACTTTTACCGTGAAACGAGTTTTGTAGGTTTAACGTTTTTTGTTTAGGAACAAGAAGCATGCTTTTAGTACTTTTTTCTTTAATTACTGGAATATTACTCTTGTATCAGAGGCGGATCCAGGATTTCAGCTTAGGTGGGGCGTAAAATTTTGGTCAATTTTCGGGTCCGTCTCTAGCCTCATACAACGGTTGCGGTAGTGCATTGATAGGGTAACAAAGTCCGTTTTCAAATAAACGGATTTAACAATGTGTTAATTAAACCACTCATTAGCCAATATGCGTCGAGCGAGCGAAGCGAGCGATAAAAAAAATTATACTGAGGGAGTGCATCGAAATTGTTTGATATTTTATTTACAGTAACATGGACATATATGTATGAATAAAAAAAATCCGTTTTTAAATAAAATGATTTAACAATGTGTTAATTATACCACTCACTAGCCATTATGCGTCGAGCGAGCGAAGCGAGCAAAATAATTTTTTATACTGAGGGCGTGCTACGAAATTGTTTGATATTTTATCTACAATAAAATGGACATACATGTATGAAAAAAAAAGTCTGTTTTCAAATAAAAAGATTTAACAATGTGTTAATTAAACCACTCATAAGCCATTATGCGTCGAGCGAGCGAGAACATTTTTTATACTGAGGGCGTGCATCGAAATTGTTTGATATTTTATCTACAGTAACATGGTCATACATGTATGAATAAAAAAGTGCGTTTTCAAATAAAATGATTTAACAATGTGTTAATTAAACCACTCATTAGTCATTATGCGTCGAGCGAGTGAAGCGAGCGATAAAAAAAATTATACTGAGGGCGTGCAACGACATTGTTTGATATTCTATCTACAGTAACATGGTCATACATGTATGAATAAAAAAGTGCGTTTTCAAATAAAATGATTTAACAATGTGTTAATTAAACCACTCATTAGCCATTATGCGTCGAGCGAGCGAAGCGAGCGATAAAAAAAAAAATACTGAGGGCGTGCAACGACATTGTTTGATATTTTATCTACAGTAACATGGACATACATGTATGATCCGGAATTTTTAGGGGTGCGCGCCCCCCTGGATCCGCTAGTGTGTATCGTTATGAAATTGAAACTTTGAAATTCGCTGTTCCTTCTAAGTTATAGAGCATTCAAATTGAGGAAAATACGAATATCTGGATATAAAAAAACAAATAAATAGTTTGTTAATCGAAATGTCAAGTGTTGTGAATAATTTGTCTGAATTGGTTCTAGATCATTTGTGGCATTACAGCCAGTAGCAGCGCTCTTTTAATTACATTGGTGATTCGTGCCACTTTAAAGATACTGGAATGTAATTAAGCTGCCGTTTAGTTATTGTGTATTTACTGCTAGCGTGATGTCTTTCTGGCGTAGCAGGACGCAGCTTTGGAAGATCTCTTAATGTCTGGTATTATTATTGTTATAACGGGTTTATCGTTTCTAATGATTAGGCGAAACCATCGTTTATAAGTTTATTTCCAGATCAAAGGTAGGATTTTAAAGATATTATTTTCCCTGAAAGTAATTTGCTTAAGCAATTATTTATATTTTTTTGCATTAAAAATGTCCCTGGAAGATGATTCGTTTTAAATTATTTTCGTTTGTTTTCTTCCACAGGAAAACTCGAACACAGAGACGAAACAAGCTACGTGATTTCGGAATAAATGCTAGACTAACGCTTTATCAAACCGAGCCGGTGGCATTATCTCAACTAAATTGAATGACACATTGTTGCGTAAGACTTGCCTTCTTGGATAGATACCAGTGAAATATAAACGAAATGTATCATCGGTGTTGTGATGATGGACTTTGACAGATGCCTTCCAAATAGCCAAACCTGTCGCAACTCATTATCTGTAATCTTATACATTACTTAACATCAAGGTAACGCTTACCTGCGCCTTCATACTCAATAAGATATATATGATTACATAATAAAAGAGGATTATATAATAAAAGGATTGGGAGGTGAAGACGAGGAGTTATCTCGTTTATTTGAAAATAAAACTGAAACTGAAAATCTTATTCTGTGTGATGATCGAGGAGATATTTCATTCTGCTGGATATACTAATGGGATGATATAAGCTTATGAGAATTATGGAGATAGGAATCAGAGGATCAATGTGATAGTAATTCGACATGTCAACCAGTCGTTTAATATTGTCGGTTATGTGAAATTCCATGATGGTGCAGATGTAGAATAAAGCTCAAGATTTAATCTCGTTGCAAATTTATATTTATGCAATGGTTATGCAAAATGCTAAAGTTACATGATGTCAACATTTATAACTTATCAATGCGAATTTGACGAAAACATTTGAAAAGATATGATACTTAATTGACACTTGATTTGATCTGTGAGCCATGTCTGGACTATCGGGGGTGGGGGTATTCTGGGCGTTTTCGTCGTTCCTTGCCACCGTAGCTGTCAGTGTTGGGTTCTTTATGCCCTATTGGATAACTGGACATCTGTCACTGCCCAACAACGGAAATCCCGCCGGAAGTACAGTTCCGGTACATTTCGGTGTTTTCCGGCGGTGCAACTACCCGGCTGTAGGCTCGGATGGAGCGCTAACTATGGTTCTTGAATGTGGAAGATATACAAGTTTTACTGATATACCAAGTATATCGTGGCAGATTGCAACCTTGACTGTAGGAGTGGGCTGTGGTCTATGCCTGTTAGTTACACTCACAGCGATGTTCGGGTTCTGTGTAAAGGGTGTGGTCATTCCGACCGTGGCACGGACGGCAGGGATTATACAAATGTGTTCAGGTATAACATTATATCTTAAATTTTATACTAAGTCCGACTAAGTCCAAAGTCTTCAATTTCCTTATTTCATATTTGCTCATATCCTTCATTAACCAAAAGTTTCGCTCTTGATTTCTTTTACGTTTAACTCTTTTTACCCGCCCTTATGTTTTTCACATACAACTTTATTCAAATTATATTCTGTCTTTCTGTATACAACCTACCTGTACATTCATACATAGAATCATCGCATTTTCTTTGAACATTATTCGCATTTGTATTAAAATGATAAAGATGAAAATCCTTATTCGATAGTTATTATTTTGTGCGAATGACACGTTTTATTACTCTGAAAGCCAATTTTGAAAACTCAAATTATATGAAAGCCGGTTTAAAATCAAAATGATATGCCTTCTTGAACTATCTATATAATTGAATTCCTTGTCTAACTAATAGTTCTAAATATCAATAAAGAATTCAATATACATAAATAGCTCGGTATTGCATCTTTAAATTACACGTATGTTTCCAATCTTTTGACATGGTAGAGACTCAGGGACGACTTTGATCTAATTTGTTAACATGGTACAAACACAGGCAGTAGATCAGTTTGTTGACATGGCAGAAACACATAGCAAAAAAAAATCGGTTTGAGGTTATCTGGTTTACGTGGAATGTTACAATATTTTACCCACACCACAGCTCTTAATATTGTAACTCAACGGGACCCGAACACAGGAATTTATAGTGTAACGCTATTTGACATCAACCCAAACACTATATAGCGCTTGTACATATTCCAGTCTGAATCTATTTTTAGAAAGTCTTGTAATGCTTAACTCCGCCCACGAATGCCGCCATCTTGAAATTCGGACAAACAATCGCAGAAGTCATAGAATAACAAACGATGGATTGATCTACTTTACAGTTTTCATATACTAAATTGTGCTTAGTGTATATACTCAACATGGTCACAACAAAACATTCTGCTGGGGAGAGTGCAAACGTGATTCAAAAAAGGGGAAAATGCGAGAAATCTATTTCATTGGGTTCGGGAATGTTTTTCCAAAGCCAGACTAAGTCAATGAACGAGAAAAGTGTCTCCGATGGGTAGAAATATGTGGCCGGAAATATTTCACGTTCGTTAGGCCTACATATGGTCTCTTCATTTTTGTTGGTGGAAATGGTCCTACGGAAGAAAATCCGGATCCGATTAAATGTGGGAAGCAGGTAATTTGACTTTTGTTTACAGTGCTTTATAAACCGAAAGTAGTAACGCGTATAAATTCGGATGTAGTAGTACCCGGATAAAATACATCGTAGATGATCACTATTTAAAACATGCGAAACGAACAGAGTGTCGTGTCTCTACAGAAAAGGTGTGTTATCTCAATATATGCAAGCTAAATGAAAGTAAATTGTTTTTACTATATTTACATGTGTGAAATTAAAAGTAAATTTGGGTTTGTTGTTTGTATTTTTAGCTGCTATACCGCCCGTGTTCGTTGGAAACTCGGGTTAATTTTGTATTTAATGTTTGTATAAACTGACTTTAAATGAATAATTTTGTATCTTGTTAATTCTCGCATACAGACAGGAGTTATTCAGGGGTTGATATTAGGTCAACTGTTTATTCCATACTAGCTTGTGCTTATTATACAAACCTGCTTTATATTTTATTACCACTATTCTTAATGAAATACTGCTTCTATGCAGTATATCAGAAGTAATATCAGCAATGTTTTGAATTAAGTTTTACATTTTATTGCAGGTTATCAGGAAAAGACGAGCACCTGTAGTAGGCCACCGCTTTATACCGCAGGAAGACCAAAGATATTGCTAAAAACAGAATTCATGTTGAATTAAATTGAATGTTGTTTAACGGCTCATCAACACAGTATAGGTTATTTAGAGCCACCCCAGAAGGATACATAGGAATCCGGGAACTTGCCCTACTCTTATTATCGAATAGATTCCCATGGTTCTTTTACGTGCTCGGAGGATAGACCGATACACGGGACCGTCCGGTTTACGTCCCCATCCGACGGACGAGGCTAAGAGAACGTGTCTTGCCCAAGAACACACCGACAGAACTCAGTGGCACCACGGAGGATTGAACCCGGGGCCTCCGGTTACAAATCCGCCGCGCTACCAACTGCGCCACGCCGGCCCGCTCAATTGAAAGTATGAAAAAATTCAAACTTCTTCAAAAAATAATTCCTCAGAAGCTCCAGCCTGTCTTTTCGCAATGTGTTTTTGTGATAGGTTGTCTAGTGAACTTTCAAAAGCCTCTTGTCAAGTGAATTGTATTTAAATAAAAACATGTCGGTATATGATAAAAATGTAGAGCAGCCACTAAGTATGTTTCTATCGATCAGTTCAGGCTTTAATCCTTTTCAAATATGTTTTTCACAATCTGATCGATAGAAACATACTTAGTGGCTGCTTCTGTCGATCAGATCGTTTTTCACAAACTGATCGACAGAGACATACTTAGTGGCTGCTCTACATTTTTCAACGTGACATTGATAAGTGTTGTAAATGAGTAAGTTTTCTTAATGAATGATGTTATTAAAAAAGATTCATGCAAGAAACTTAGACTTTCTGTTTTTGTATACCGTTTTGTTTCACTTATTCTTGGACAGTTTAAAGGAACACATGGCAATCTTGATTTTTTTAAAAACTTGTGGCATCCCGTATTATTTATAAGAAAAGTATAAAGCATATTGTTTTTGCATATATTTCTATGGAAGTATAACAAGGAAAAGTTGAAAAATTAAAATTGCATTTTAGTATAAATGCAAACAGATTTATCGAGTCAAAATAATACTGGATTAATAATCAAGCGGCTAATTATAACATGTTTAGCCCCGTGTGGTTCCCGGCGGCCCCGTTTGGTCACGGGGCAAATAATAGGGCCACTGCAGATCCCTTTTTTATCTCGTTGTGCATGGAGGACGAGCCTGGCATGTTCATGCCTGTTAGGCGCCATATAACCTTTCATGTGTTGGTGCGCCTTAAAACCCAATTCAATTAACATGTTTAATGCTTGAAATACAAGACTTCAAGATTTCCATCTGTCCTTTTAAGTATCGTAAACAAATCATTATTGATTGATTTGATTCTTTTTGAACTGCCTACAACACATTTCAGGTCATACAGATATCTCTCGCTCCCATAATGGAGGAATAATGGTAGTTAGCTGGTTCTTAAACTTGTCCAAACTTTTCGTTGATAAATAGTATCGGACAAAGTTTGATAAAGATCAATGCAAAATGAAAGTGTTCGAGTGTTAATAACAAAAGTTAACGGATGGACAACATGCTATTCCCTACTGAAAAGGAAGAAAAGACAGCAAAACCGTTAACGTGTTATTTGACTTGCATACGACTGTCTTCCCTGACCGATAACTGAACTTGCATCTCGGCCAAACATTTTTCAATTGAAATCAATATAAACACAAGTACTACTCAACAACAAGTTAAAAGTTACAATTTTTTTTATTTGTTGTCAGTAAAAGCATATAAGATATACATATTAACAAAAACATATCATAACAAATTCAACAATAGACAAGTTACCAATATACAGCAAGGAAAAAATGGATTTAAAACAACTTGATCAAGAGTAGTTTTAAGTGACACAGTATAAAGTTAAATGTTTTTGCATATATATATAATTATTACTATTCTTCAATTAACTATAGAAAATTAAAAACATAAACTGAATTGTATATAGCAAGGCTGGTCTAAGTCAAAATGATACTGGATTAATAAATTGATACACCAATTTTGATACTTCATAGAACATTCAAGATTGCCATTTGTCCCTTTAAGATCGAAAAATCATGGTATGGCGCATCAGTGATCAATTTAAAAGTTATGAATGACGCAAGATATGAACATTTAATGCTAGTTTAAACATAAATCTAGATGCATCAATTTTGAAAAAGGATTGGGAGGAATGTCATCATTTAAAGTTGCTTCCGAAATTAAAAAAGTCATATAGCTCCAAGGAATGAACATTTGATGTGTACTCATTCATTTTAACGCTAAAAAACAAAAGATGAAATAGTTTAAAATATGATTTTATGGCACCGAGTTTTTTTATTTTCACTCCGTTTAACGCTATAACAAAAAGTTTTATTTGCTTTACATACATACGATATACGGGCACTTTCTTTTAAAACACAGAACCGGCTATCTACAGCTAATATCAGCGTAATATTGTAGGATAAAGATACATACTGCATTATGTATTGTTAAAATTTGTACAGTTACATCGTACAAAACATTCACTCGATACGATGCCATAACCTTGGATTTGACGAAATAATGACCTTGCTTCGCACAGTCTAGCATTTTTTGGACATGTCCACTTTCAAAGAATGTCAGTCCCTTTTTTAATGGCTTAGCAGTATAAAGATCTTCAATGTCCTTATCTTCATCCTCGCTCACATTCAATATCAAACTTTTATTGAGAAATTGCACCGACTCTATTATGTGGTTATGTATGTGCCCCTTGTTGAAATGTTTGGGCATTTCTGCTGCATGGCCAGGAAATTTTCTCCCACCGCTATATGGCAGTAATGGAACATCCGATGATGATGGTGCTGTCAGTTTAACGTATTCGTTTTTCAAACTATACCACTCTTCGGCCATCAACACTTGTCTTCCCCTGCAGCTATGCAGCTATATATATATGTACCCTGAAAATATATTGAAAAATAAACAAATAAATAAGTGAGTGTATCTGCAGACAAAAATAAATACTGCTGTAAATATCACACATTTAGACAATCACATGTTTACCCAAGCCGAAAGTATACGTCAATTTAAAAGCAGCATTATATTTTCCCCGTTTACATATGTATACATGGGTGGGTGGGGTAACATGTATTGTTACATTCGTCGTTAACTCGTTTCGTGCTTTAAAATTATTGGAGGCGGGTATATATTGTCATAATCGTAAGAATTAAGATTGGTTTACATCATTTATAATCACAATATATAATCTTGGTTCGTATAAACACAATATCAATCGATTTAAAAAGCATGTTGACTGTTGTCAAGAGCCGAAAGTTGTTTACAACAGACTTGTTTTCCTCACCTTTTCAGTATATTAGTTCTGTCGCCTGTTTTAGGAAGTCCTCGGCATTCTAGCCATCTCAATAACTGTGTATTCGAATGTTTTTCAACCTATTCGTACATAAATTTAGCCCCATGCAGGTATATCTTTTTCTTCGAGAATGGCAACTGTATAAACGCATCGCTGGCTGCCATTGTTCTCTGTTTGTCCGAAATATCGATCACGTGATAGACTGTACTATTTTTAGCATATGACCGCATAGTCTGTGACGTTGCAGAAGAGGGATATTGTACAAGCGCTATACAATAATGCTACTCAAGCCATCAGAACCTCGATTGTAATGCTGGTATGCCATTGTCTCAAACATGCATGGTTGACATTCTTTCAATAATAATGTTTGCCGAGCCCTAATGTATGTGTATACATGCATATATCGGCCCTCACTTGATTTTAAAAGCATAGTTTGGCTTACATTTTGTAGTTATATAGTTATAACGCCGTTGATAGTTGTAATTCCATTCAGAGTAGGCTAATATAATCCCGTGTGTCTACTTTATCTGTTTACAAATCTGCTATAACAACAGAATGCCAGGACTTCTGGCTACTGTTTAGCATAACGTATACAATCAGCAACGCAGTTAGTAGCATCTCTCTTTAATCCTGATTATTTCCGGAGACACAGAAACTATGTCCTCCTTTATTGAGAATAAGGGTAGACCTTTGTGCATTTATTTCTACATTCAATTCAATCAGGAACACTAATAATTGAAATCACTTACCAGATTCAGTATTTCCGAATGTTTATCACCCGATACAATGCTACTTAATAAATTCAGTTTTTCTGTATAAGAAACACAATTCAAATTAAGAAAGAATCAAAGATGTTTCCTATTCAAACAGTGGATATAAATAAAGGATAACAAACAAAGCGTGTCAAATGAAAGAGTACTTCGGTAAGTATGCAAATCTGCAATATTATTGCCTGCATTAAACTCCTGCATTGAAATAGGAATACGTTAATAGGCACATGCTTTGAAATATGAGTACTTTTGTTTTTCAAATCACAACTACATATACTTAGAAGTGACAAATTCATATTGTTTGCATTCTTTCTACATGTGTCACATAGTTATAGCATTTCCCATAAAAAGTTGTGGTCTCACACCAGAACAGAATATCCGATGTTGTGGTCTCACACCAGAACAGAATATCCGATGTTGTGGTCTCTGTTGTGGTCTCACACCAGAACAGAATGTCCGATGTTGTGGTCTCACACAAGAAAAGAATATCCGATGTTGTGGTCTCACACCAGAACAGAATATCCGATGTTGTGGTCTCACACCAGAACAGAATATCCGATGTTGTGGTCTTACACCAGAACAGAATATCCGATGAATAAATTTTGCTTAATAGCATGGTTGCAGCCATTGTTTCTTTATATGTAAGTCTATAATATACCTTTGACAGAGTTGTTTCTGCTTCTCATATGGTTTAACACCTATGAAAAATACTACATGCATATACACATGAACCGCTAATTTTTTTTTGAAATAAATTTGCCCAAATTCATGGATGTTATACTCGTGGATGATAAAGGCTCGTACTAAAATATACAATTTCAGAATTTATATTTTTTCATATCTAAGGACCGTGACTCTTCAAGAGAAACAATATTGTCTTTAAACCATGGCGACCTCCTCTTCCTCGTCATCATTATCATTATCATCATCGTCGTCGTTGTCGTCGTCGTCCTCCTCCTCCTCCTCCTGGTCGTCATCATGATGATGATGATCATCATCATCCTCATCATCATTATTATCGTCATTTGCAGCTGCAAAATCGGTATGTTTTCAGCAGCACACGTATACAGAATCATCAACATTATATATCGTATATAAACAAAAGGTCCATTATCAGAACAGTTGGTAAAACCGGTAATAATAGAAAAACAAACCTGTGCACCGTAAAAGTATGAAAACAGAATTAAAATTCTTTGAGTTTATGAAACAAAAATCGTGCGAACATATCGTTCAGCTTATATACTGTCTGTGTGAGCTTTTTATGTTTCTTTTATCTTTCTGTTTGTGATAATTGTTCTATAGAGTGAAGCAGGGAATCTGGTTATAATTCACCCATTTATCATTCTCTAAGTTGATTCAACATTCAGTGCCGGTTTCACAAATTGTCCGTTTTAATGGATTTTAAGATCAATTTTCTATTAATTAATAAGGCGCTGCACAAAAGCCTTTTTTTGCCATTGCTGAATCATCTTTTTGCGTCGCTTTCCATTTGTGAGAACGATTACATCACCGTTATTGTATAAATTAGGTTATGTGGGCTAAATAATAGCGAGAAAAGAGAAACGAAAAAGGATCAATTCATAGATTGAAATGAGTTTTTTTCTAGTAAATGTGTAATAAAAACTGAAAACTTTTGCCTAATTTTCAATGATAATTGATCTGGTTTACAGGGCATATCGGTATATTATACTGCTGCACTGTATTAGTTGAACTAGTGGTCAATTTGCTATATGCCTGACCAAAAAATGTTTTAATTTGACGGTTAATTTGTTTTACATTATTATCATCGACTCCATGAAATATCCGAGATAGATAACACAATAGTGACATATATCTATACGCAATACGGAGACGTGCGCATTATTATTTTTTACTTCAATGTTGTTTTAAACGCCATTATATCTCCGCAGTTGCATAATCAAAGCAGACGCCTGAAGACTTGCCAGTCCAGCAGCGAACCATAGCAATTCATCTGCACAATAAAGCTATAAATGTTGGCCGATAATTAATGTTAACTTTACACAAGTAGATATAACATTTGAACAGGAAATGTATAACTTAAGGACCACAGTAAACCATATACACGCATAGAAACAAGCAATAATCACAAAGATGAATAAAATGCCAGATATGACATCACATACATAAACATGGGTGACAACAGGGCTTCCGCCTTGGAACGGTCAGTGACAAAATAGGACGCCGTGGGTTTAAACCAAGTTCTAGGGTGCACCGAACCTCACCCTATTACCTTATTGTTATCCCAATAAAACAGTAATGAGTTATAGTATATCGGCGTCGAATGATTTTGTATATCATATCGGCCCCGGTAGCTCAATGAAGGCAGTGTGTCTTATGGTTACAGACCTCTGCTCTGCGTGAGTTTGCTCCCTAGCAGACCTCAGGTATATCTATAGTAGCTTTAAATCTAATATCGCTGTACCTAGGGTTAGTGGGTGTGTAGTTAAAGCGAATGGGAGAGTTTCACACTCGGTGTGTTTCCATGTTCACGAACAAAACCTTACAGATTATTTCTCGGAAATGTTATCGATCAACATTCGATTCAGAACCACGGTATTCAGTATCCAGTTTCCATTGGGAGAATCTCCTGTTGGGAATTACAGCTGGCATGTACATTGTGTTATATTGAAATGCACAAAATGTGAATTCACCAAATATATTGAATGGAATCGGTCGTAAATTAATGTTTAAATTAATCCTGGTTCGCAACATTGTCTGCATATATTACAGTTCAAAATTTTCTTCTTCTAAATAATGGAGCATTTTTAGTTGTTTTTTTTGAAAACCTGGTGTACCCCTTTAAATCTGGGCTGTGTCTATACTTACATTAATTATATAATACAGTTTTATAATGTTCTCAGTTGAAGTTAAAGGCTGCAATTTAACGTTCCTAATTTATTCACGAAAGTGCTACACTACAATTTTTGCATTTTAAAAGCTGATTGGGACGGATAATGGATAAACACACGTGTGACTTAAAAGGCTCTGGGTATTGTTTAAGCACTCACAGGATATGTTGTCTGCTTTTTATACGCAGGCTTTATAAACGCTGCTCCCAACTAAATTCCATTATGTTTATTTCGCTCTTCGGGGCATTTCATTTTATTAGATACTGGGACCATACGCCGTACGACATGGGGAAGACGTATACTTCATGTCCACCGCCATATGCATGCCATCTTCGGGATGGTTAAAAGTTCTGCTCAACCCGGGGCTAGAGTGCGTGAGCGGTAGCTAGCATATGCTGAACAGTATCAATCAAACCGAGACTGCAATATTTCGTATGTGTCGTGCTCGGCCGTTTCCAAAGGTCCATTATCATACTCTTTTTTACAGACAGACAAACGTGTTTAAACATTAATCGATTTCTTTTATTTCGATTGTTGAATTTAAAAAGTGCGTACACTGTTTAACAGCAAAAAAACTAGTCTAATATAAAGTTGGATGTAGCTTTTTTAAAAAAATCTTTTTAGGAAAAATAAAAAGAGCATACTCTTGTATTTTAACACACTTGAATTGGAACTGTTATAAAACGTTTGATTCTTCTATGACAATACGAGTACATTAATTCTCTTCTGTGAATAAGTAACAAATAATGTATGATGCTGAGGTCCATATACCAGTTTATGGACTGCCAAGTCCATAAACTTCATATGGACCGAAGCACCATACATTATTTGTTATATTATACCGAATCTGACCAACAAATTAAATCGTTTTATGATTTATTTTGATGTCGTTTTTTTCACACGTCCGTTAATATAGCTATCGGACCGGGCGCCCGGTCAATATGCAACTTTATGGACCGGATGACGTCACATTAAAACAAAGAGTGGAATATGCAAATGAGGTATAATATACGAGTTTATTATATACTTTCCAGTGAAACATTGGATTTTATGATTAAAATAAAACCGTTGACGTTGTTGACGTTATTGACGTCATTGTTTTGGAGCATTATATTTGTTATGCATAAATTTCCAGGTTGCGAGTATATAATAATAGAATATTTGTTGGTTTGTCGTAAATATAGGATTTATATTCATCTCGTAGTGAAAAAACTCAAATATTTATACTAAAGCACTCGTGAAAATATAAGTTCTCTCACTTCTCGATGAAAATAAATCCTATATTCAGTCAAAACAAACACATATCAGTGAAGTATCAGTGAATTATGATAAGGTGGTTACATGGATAGATAAATGGCCAAGAGAAATGTTAATGTCAGCACGATTAAGGTGTATTAAGTTATTGAACATTCATTCAGATCGTTTGTTTTTATTTGAAATTGATTACCGTATACATTTAGATATCTATTAGAACAATCCGTAGGCCTCCTTGTGAAACCAAATTACTAGTATTTATTTACTCATATTCTTTGAACAAGACAATTACTATAATTTTCTTGAATTGAATTAAATTTAAACAGTGCTGTTTCATAAGAAAAATACTGCTTTCTCTTAATCCGTTTCCATAACCTCCCTTAAATACTTCTCGCCCTCCTCCTTCTCATCTTCACCTCCACTACCACCACCCATTTTAACCAACACCATTATAGTCATCATTATCAAAACAAATTGTTTTCGTTTCAATCCTTTTTCAGTTTTTGTGTAATGTAAATTTGTAATGTTTGCATTAATACTGGAAATAAAATAAGGTTAAACCAAAACAAATAATGGTCGAGAAAAACAATGTTGTATTGATGAGACATTTAGAAATCAGAGCAATACGCCTGGCCTAGGATTGCGCATCTTTTGCAGTAATCCTCACCATGGTTAGTAGTAGCTCCATGCGTGGCATATTTATTTTACTTTTTCTGATTGCACTGTAGCAACAAGTTATATATTGTGGAGACAAATTGATTTTATTTAGCGTGTATCAATCACATCTGGTTACTAATGGCCAGGTCGTGGCAGGGACAAAACGTTTTAATTCAATCTGATACCAATTTGTTGTCACGCTTTCGCACCTAATGACGGAAGGCTGTTAGATTCTTGGGGTTGTTAAACAGTGTATAAGTGTTCACGACCGCTGCCGATTTGATATGGCCGTCTGAGATATAGTGTATGGCCGTAAGTGCGAACAAGTTTTACATTCAAGTATGGTTTTCGTTAAGTCCATTTCTCAGACACCGGAAGCCGTATAGCTTTCAAACTTCGCACATGCATACATCTAAATACAGTCTATTTCTATCAAAAGTAGGTCAGTATGAAGTTCCGGTCTTATTTACATTGAAGTTCTATTTGAAGAAACTGGCCCGCCAAATAACGACACTATTACACTACATTACCGTCTATCAAAAATATTTCCAGGCGATCATGTCATATAATAATGCATGTATGCTGATTAAAGTATAGGATTTGTCATGGCTTCTTAAAATACCCATGATTGAATATGCGTAAAATGAATTATGAGTGGTAACTCTTAATTCAAAGCTCCAATTTTTCGGTTTGGCCTAGCCGTTTATATTGTGTCTATTGAGTTATATATATACCTCGTCGTCAGTAGGTTTAAAAAACGGTGTACATATGTTGTAAAATGTGGCTGTTATTGGCGAGATAGCTACTTTAAGGAAAACGGGGTATTAATACGTTTTTTGGAGTTTTGGATTGTATTTGTGTGTAAATGCGTGTGTGTGCAGATTTATACGTATGTTTGACTTACTTCAGTCCCATTAAAATCATATCCTAATTACCCTTTGATACTCTCCGCTATAGGATCTGACAACACTGCCTTGGAGGTCAAGTCATATCGACCTTTAATCTAATCAAAATTCATGAGAAGTTCAACTAAATTCAACCAATGAAATCACGCGTTTCATATGCACTTCAGATGACTTTCGAGTGAACTGAACAGACGAAAATCCACATAAAACACATAGATTTAGATCTATATCCGAATAAAGGTAAAGTCTTCGTGTGTAATTGCTGTGGATTGCACGATTAATTCAAAGAATTGCACTAATTGCATGTTTTACATCAAGAATAGGAAAACAATCATGGGCACTGTTATGTGTTTTGAAAATATATATTCCACCGAAATTATTACGACATTAGATATTCTAAATAGTAAGTCATAGTACATCTGACCCGCTTTGTTCAGCTGATAGCGAAGTCGACTATTGATCCGCGACTGTAATTTTAGTGTGGGTTCAATCCCACGAATCGGTACATGTTTTTTTACCGCGAAACAATCTTTTTTTCCCCCAATAAATATTCAATAATGGTTGGTGTGTTATGTTTGTCAACGCAATTATTTTGTATTTTATAAGCTAAAAGTTACAGACATTGTCTCTTACCGAGCGTAGACTGCTCCACAGCGTTTTACTGAAACGCGACATGCGGAGTGAAGCAGACCATACCGAGCAATAAAGGGTCTGATTTTAATGAGACTTACTTAACAAATATATATCTTGCTTATTGTGTTATTGTAATCCCATATAGAACTAGTTAGATCACATTCTGGGAGGATATAAAGAAATAAAGAAAGAACATTTTATACAATGTACATCATACAATGTTATCCAATAAATACTGAAAAGGGGATCCCTTGGAATCAACAAACACAAACAAGAGAGAAAAGTAGCAGACTCGGTTTCATTGAGTCTGTTCATGAGAGGTAATTATAAGATGCAACACCTCCCACGCCTCCTAGCACCTGCCTAAGCGACATTCTACTTTAAAGCAACACATAATGGGATTGATGATCCCAAAGGATCAGTAAATAATAACAGTACTGATCTGTAGTCGGGGCGACTTATTACGGCCGCCACACAGCACTAAACAAACGCTAGTGTGAATGTCAGTAAATACTGAAAAGGCCATCTCTTGGAAGCAACAAACACAGCTCTCAAACACTATCACTTCGAGGAAAGAAACATACAGATATTGCAATACCCCGATCTTACAGACATATTCGCGCATGTAAGCGTATGATTTAACAAGGATTTATATGGCTGGAGATAAACCAATGACGTCTAGTATCCGGAGATAAAACAAATAAGACTAGTGCCATGGAAATTATTAAGAGTACACAGAACAAAGTACATCTTTGTCAAGAAGTTTCGTATTGCTATCTTTCTATATAGCTGTAATATGTGCTTTGCTCTGAGGTAGAAGAACAGGTTTAGCTGTTTATTTATAACAAAGTTTGGCCAAAACTCATATGTCTCTTAACAATGATCTGATTTCAAAAAACATGGTAGACTGGCCTCTTTGGACATACGGATGTGTAGAAAACGGCGACTTCTTAAAGTGCAATAAATATACTGATATTAGAAATGCACTGAAAACACTTCTCTTTGGAGACCAAAATGTATCGTACGATACAACTATTCTTATCTTCGGTGCGCTAACCGATATATTAAAAACTCAAAACGTTTTAACTAGAAGTTCTATTTGTTGTTTTGTTAAATTCTCAATTCAACTACACCACATTCCCCTGTGTCGCCCCAAAGCCCCCATTTTTTTTAAAATTTACAATGGAGATTTTTAAATAAATATTAATAACAATTAAATGTATTTGCTTAATCTATTCATTTAATTTTTTGTCTATTTGAATTCCGTATATTTCAAGTTACTTTCTATTTTTTTCCTTTCGTTACTTTTTATTATTTCAGTTATATCTAATACGTCTTTATGTAAGCTAAGCATTATTCTAGAGTATATACCAATAACTTACAAACTATATTTTTCCACACAAAGTAGTTTATTTGAAATTCTCGAATTTATTTATATATCGATCAAGTGTTGATGGTATTAAACGAGGCAGTTACGAGGAGCGTTCAAGATGTAATGCAACTAGCCGTCGTATTCACGTTGTGGGAGGTTTACACACGAAATTTGAGGTTATCTTTTAGGATGAACCTTTAGTGACACTTTCTGAAAATCTTATTAAACTCAGTGAAGGTATAAGTCTATGACGACTGTTTGTTTGGGACATATTCATATACACTGCCTTAAAAAGCGGCAGAAAAGTTTAATGAATTTGCAGAGGTCGTAATAATTTATTCATAAATAAAATGCATTTTGCAGCAAAGTTTTTTATTTAAACTTTTGTTGTAACTAGAAGTATGTGTAAATATTACGTAAACAATGTTTTCAATACAAAAGATCGATATAGTCCAAGGCAAGAAATGCCGTTTTCTTGGAAATATAAAAGTCCTGAAAATATCAAATTCCAATAAAAAAAATAGTCAAAATCAGCTTGAAGATATGACGGAAAATGGTTTTAAATATTTGGGTATCGAATTGAAGGGATACTCTAAAGATTTAATATAAAATCAACAAGTTTAGTTACACTGCTCCAAAAATATTAAAGCCTGAAGTTGCTCTTCGCTTTTATTAGCATAAAATTAAGCTAAATTTTGTCGCACTGACAACATTTAAGGAGCAATAAACCCAAAATTAAACACATTACAAATAGAAGATATAAAAGTTTGTGGTTTAGGCAAAAAAAAGTCCATATTGGCCATCAAAATCAGATTTTTAGTCAAAATAGTTTTTTTTCCTGTTTTTGGCGTGTTTAGTATCATTTACATGTCTTAAAAAAATGCCCTCAAAACACATTTTTTATTTTATGAAAGTTTCTGAAACTTGATAAATTAATGGGGGAAAGTTCATTTTAACATAATCCGCATCAATAACTACAACAATGTACCATAATTTTCATCTTCACTTTACAACAAACTCAAGGTAATCAATATCATACACGTGGTGAAAATACTGTGATCAAGGTGACACTTCCTCTTTAAACGTTAACTTGTTGACTATTATCAAAAAGATTAAATACATTACTATCCAGTATTATTTCGGGTTCATTTACCCAAGTGAGATGTCAGAAATAATGACATAAAATTGGTCATTTGTCAAATGATATTCGTTGTGAGTGGCACGATAAATCGTAGGTAATTTTTTAACGAAATAGTGTTCTCCTTTAAAAACACAACAACGATTTATATTCGCATGGTTTCCAGTTTGCACGTAATAAACGTTGAATAACACACTCAGCGATGCGAGCTTATTTGTGAAGAAAAGTTTAACATGAAGAATTTCAATTGCAAAATTTAACCTCATTAAAACTTGAAAATATTGTTTTTCGTTGAGGGAGGGAATTACTAGTATTTACAAATCAAGGGAAACAGCTCTTTCACGTAGTTTAGGATCAAGTAAAGGTTGAATTTGAATACCCTACCTTATCTTCTTCCCCAAATAGTTGAAAATAAAATGAAATATAATTTTACGGGATCGTTAACATATCATACTAGGTTACATTGGGATACCAACCTAAGAGAGGGAGAGATCTGACGCCTCACCTCAGCCTTGGAGAGAATGCACGTGGGGCAGAGGTCTGTAGCTCTAAAGCACAAGGCATTGTCCATTGAGCTGCAGAAAACGTTTACGTTTACAAACCATGATGTGTTCTCGACGACGGAAGGGTCCCGTAGAAACAAAACTCGACTTTCAATTAGAGTACCGCTAAGTCGGCGTTAGGGGGCGTGAGTGGAGTTGCAAAAGACATTACCTCTCATGAACTGACTCAATACAACCGAGTGTTACTTTTCACCATTGGTTGTGTTTGTTGCTTCCAAGGGATCCCTTTTTCATTACTTATTTACACAATTATTTACAACAGAAAAACATGCGAAAAGGATATTCTTGCAAACTGGATAAGGCTATCCACGTTTTACATGGGGGATGGAAAGTCTTATCTTTATGGGTAAAGATAAAAGTCACGCGCGCACCAACATCCGGTATGCAGGAAAACATGGTAAACGTTAGTTACTGGCGGCGTCAACGCACAACATGTCTCTGATATGCAAGCAAAATAATCTATCATGGGTCAGATAACCAACCCTCGGTATAAGTGTTTTAATCGGAACCTCGGCGGTGCCTCTGTTCCGCTAAAACACTTATACCTCGCGTTGGAATTCCCTATCATCACCGGATACCCATGAAAGTTTTTATATTAATATAAACTTCCTACACACATGTTTAGTATACATATATGATTTGATTTTAATTTGTGTTTACAATACTGCGTGCTTGAATAATATATAGGAATAAAGGAGTGTTTACATCAGAAGAGTTTATTTTAGACACTGACGAGAAACTACTTGTAAATTATATAATGGTTGTATAATATTGCATATTTTATTTTGTGCATTTCATATTGTAAATTGCAGCTTACATATTGTTTTCTGTTTGTATTTAATTGTACATTTAATCGTGTATTTATATATTGTCTAAACTCCATACAATCTACTGTTTTGCCTTTTCACTGCGACTATGTGACGTGTGATATTATATCATGTCCCGTTCTGTGTGTATTCACCTGCTGGTTTATGTTTTAGGTTTACTGATGGCCGCGGGGATCAGTGTTTACCCTAATGGTTGGGACAGTCCAGAAGTGCAGCAGGCATGTGGCTATACATCCAAGTCGTATATCTTAGGTAGGAGTTCCTGCTCATAAAATATCACAACCATAGTGTATTAATTAGTATTATTAACCATAGTATCATTAAATTAGGGGCGGTTTCTGGAAATATTTTTTATTTTGTTTTGTCTGGTGTTAAACGTCATTTTCAGCGCATCTTAGGCTATATATGACGATCGATTTATAGTGTAGGAGGCATACCACCCACTTATTTCTGTGTAGAACGGTACCCTATACCTCCAATCGGCACTTTATCAGTTAAATGTTTCAATGCTAGTAATAGTTTATTCTCACGCACAATAATAACACATTAAGTACGCGTGTTGCAATTCACCATAATACACACTTTGTGTTCTGCCTATTTGGACCAATTCAAAGGGAGACACGGAAATCTTGCTTTGTTTTGCCCCAACATTGTTTTGGTGATGATCAAAAATCTGAATTATTACAATTGTACGAGGGTGCTTCAAAAAGTTCTGTCACTAGGCATATATCCTTTGAACTGGATATTACACAGAGATTAAGTAATGTATTTATAGTACTACTGGGTTCGCTGTCCTAAATTCCACAACAAAAATGAAAAATTTCCGGTTATTTATACCCCTGAATTACCTCCCCCTACCACACCTTTTGGATACTGGCATCTCTGAAAAGTCCTTGTTACAAAACGTTGTAAAAATTATTTGAATAAGTGTATGTTTTTAAATTTTCTTGTACGCCATCTGTTGTTATTCATCCATAATCCCTGAAAATGATTGTCGAGAATTCGGAACGGTCTTCTTGCAAACCATTTATGAGTGAATGCATATCCCTTAACTTTAGCAAAAATAACACTGATTTTCTTAATTTTGTTTACGGAAATGTTATAATATCTTTTAAATGTCGTGATTATTCTCATAGTATTAATATGTTTTCATATTTGTTTACAAATCATAGTCCTTCAGTGTTTAAATTTCATATTCAACACATTATTGTAGAATTTTGTACAATGTTTAGAGAAAGTATTGATCATCCAAAAACGCTATTTCAGAAGATTGCCCTTCCATTTAATGTCCATTTATCATTAAATTAATTTTACACGTTAGCTTAAAATGTTAATTTCTAAGACAATGCCTTTTCATCTACCATGCTTAAATTCTGAATCTTGTAATGCACAGATATAACTGGTAATGTACGAGAAATTTCAAAGGCCTTCGACAAGTACTTAAAGAAAAACAGGCATTTAAAAAAGTAACAGTTAACAAACCTGAAAAAAACTCAGGACGAAAATGCCTCAGTGTGTATAAGTGATGTGTATTAAATGTTCCATAACTTTCGTCACACAAAAGATACAGCATTCATTTTACCATCAACGGAATGGTATTGAAACTCTCGTTTATTTGGTATCAAACAACAACACTCGCAATGAGCATATAATTGTTAAAACGCATTAGTGACAGAACTTTTTGAATGACCCTCGTACACGTGCTATTCTTATTTTACACACAATGCACGATATATTATAGCCATTTATCAATATTAATTACGCAGGTAATTTTGTTATTGTAGGAGAAAACAATTGTTTCATTACTAGCTAATTTTAGACAACTATTTTTAAAGACATCATTTCAGTTTTTTGAATAGGACAACAAAAGATGAGGCTTTTGATTTTTTGATCATTGAACATGTGTAAAAAAGACCTCGAGATTGCCGTGTGTCCCTTTCAAAGTCTTAAATAAAAAAGGCGTCCACATTTTGTATCACTGAATCACCACACTTTTCCATAGATGTGTGCAATGGTCTCTTTTTTAGTGGCTAAGTATTGATTTCCCCAGGAGTATATATTATATTTACTTTCTGTTTCAGGAGACTGTTCCCTATCCTGGTGTTTTTACCTGACGTCCGCCGGTGTCGGCCTCACTCTGATGTGTTCAGCCTTGTCATTTTACGCCCCAAAGAGAAAACAAATCATAAGCGGATATCCGTTATAGTATATATTCGGACAGAAGGTGGTTGAAACCTCGAATCCATCTGTTCTGGTAGAATCACAGCTCTTGAGCATTGACAACAATGGAACAGTGTTTGGTGCACCAGTTTGTTCGTTTTGGGGTTATATTGTTATATACATTACTGTCTGGCGTCTACGAATCTTCAGTGTGCACATCCACGCTATTTTGACAGTAATATCGTGACAAACTAGCACACACATGACAAAGTACACGCTATTAAACCAGGGTAAATATGCAGCTGGAAACACAATTACACAGATTCGAATGTAGAACCTAAACTATCTCAACCGACCACTGGAGACCATGTAGTTGGGCCATCATTATATACGGATATATACATGTTAAACCGACCGATCGCTACATGGGTGCCGTTATCAGCATGTCGATACTGTCATTATGCACGTCATGTTCAATCACGACAGCTTGTTTCATATTGCTTGTGATTACCCTTTTGGAATGTCCATGCTTATCTCGATTTGGATGACTTTCATGCACAGCTTTATTCTGTGTAAGCTATAACAACTGTTCACTTGTTAGTAATAAGAAGTAATACTTTCTAGATCGGTAGCTATATAGAAAAAGTAGCATTCAAGGACGACAGCCAACCACAAACACACACAGAAACAAAGAACAACTTTAAAGATGAATAAAAGGCAAAATAAGATTTCACAAACACAAAATGGTTGACAATAGGGCTACCGCCTTGGAACGGTCAGTGGCCAAAAAAGGGGGTCGCTGAGTTTTATGAATCGGGGAAATCTTTAAAATAATAAAACAGTGAAGAAGGACAACATGGACCCGGGCTATATTCGTCGTGTAGGCCTATACAGTATACTCATATTGCATGCTATACGAGTTATGCTGTTTAATTGCGAAGTTGTGAATCTCATACAATGAGGTTCATGATGTGAGCCATATATCTTTTTTAAATTTCGTCGATGACGAACCTTCCGGAGTAGAGAAACATAGTCATAAAGCAAAATAGTTAAAGGGGTTGATGCATTATTTTAAAAAACGGTTTGTTTTAAAGGGCTCTAAACACTTCAATAAAGCTGAAAGAATTATCAAAATGCCCTGAAATTAAAGGAGATATGACCTATTGAAAATTTACAAAGTAACATAAATGGCGGCGGCCATCTTGGAACTAAATGGAGGCGGCCGTCTTGGAAAGATGACATCATCGCGCCTTTTTGCCATATTTGGCATATTGAGAAAATGCCTTTTAAAGCAAAGAAAATTACCGCAAATGAAATGTAAGCATACAATTTATACATTTTACATCAGTATATTTATTTTTAATCAATTTGTAGTGATTTTCTTTGCTTTAAAATATATTTTGTCAGTTATTTCAAGTTTTTCAGAGCCCTTTTAAATAAATCTTGTTTGAAAATAGTGAACCAACCCCTTTAAACCAGCCCAATGATAGGCAAAACATGTTCTCGTCGATATGATCACGTGGATTAAGTTCCATGGCAAAGAGTTTGTTATTACTGAATCACAATATATTTAGATATTATTTAGATATACAAATTGTTCAGGTTTTAAATATTCGTTCGTAACATAGTACTCACATGCAAAATAGTAGGAATTTATTTAGATTTATTCCGTATTAGTTTCGTATAATATGTTTAAACTATTTTAACATAATATGGTTTTAAAAAGTGTTGTCTTTTATGGGGCTGGAACCCTGAACCTTTGGTAGGCTGACAAATAGTAGACGCCGCCCAAACCAACTGTGCAAAACCGCAAAGGCGCAAAGGAGATGCAGTTGGTTAGTTTTATATCTATATTTACACTGCAAATTTGTATTTAACAGCAAATAACAAATATTAGATTTTGCAAATATTAGTGATTGGTCGCTACTATTCTGCATGTGAACGATCTCGTAATGGCACACCTGAATCATGTTTCCATGTACGATCTCGTAATGGCACACCTGAATCATGTTTCCATGTACGATCTCGTAATGGCACGTCTGAATCATGTTTCCATGTACGATCTCGTAATGGCACACCTGAATCATGTTTCCATGTACGATCTCGTAATGGCACACCTGAATCATGTTTCCATGTACGATCTCGTAATGGCACACCTGAATCATGTTTCCATGTACGATCTCGTAATGGCACACCTGAATCATGTTTCCATGTACGATCTCGTAATGGCACGTCTGAATCATGTTTCCATGTACGATCTCGTAATGGCACACCTTAATCATGTTTCCATGTACGATCTCGTAATGGCACGTCTGAATCCTGTTTCCATGTACGATTTCGTAATGGCACGTCTGAATCATGTTTCCAAGTACGATATCGTAATGGCACGTCTGAATCATGTTTCCATGTACGCGTTGGACAGTACGGAAACAGCTGATGCAGGTGACTTGGATATGCATAATGCATAACCATTTAATGCTATTGATGGTATAAAGAATATATAAACGACGAATATTCTGGTTTAAAAGTACAGACACGACGAAAACTGTGGTAGAAATAAATGGTGCAATTTTGTAAACATGTTATTCATAAAGAATGAAAATAAACAACAGTGTAATAAAGATAGCTTGTTTTCGTCCAATCTGTCTAGTTACGATGGAATCACTGTGTGTTCGACAAAGACTAGTATAACTAGTGTATTTGCAGTTTATTTAACTAACCTTATATGAAGAATAACGATTAACCAATACTCCGCATTGTTACCTTAACATGGACGTGAATATATCATCCACAACAACAACATTTTCTTTTAGAAATGACCGAGCAGAGTAAAAATCTGAATTGATATTATAGCACACCTTTACTTCTGTCTCTGCATACACTATACTCATGAAAAGTAATTTATATTTTGAAAGAATGAGGATGTGATTTAGGTCTCACAATGTTTTGAAACGCGTCGTCATGTAAAGAAGGATAAAAATATCGGACAGGGAAAGCAGCATTCAAGGACGACAGTCAACCACAAAACACAAAAACAAACACGCAAACAGACAAACGAAAAGGCAAAAGTAATAAAAAATGCAAACGACATCACAAACACAAAAGGGTTGACAATAGGGCTACCGCCTTGGAACGGTCAGTGGCAAAGTAGGCCACTGGGGGTTTAAACCGGTTCTAGGGTGCACCAAACCTCACACTTGCCCTACTGTCATCCCATTAAAACAGGACAGTGTAAATAAAGAAATCCCCGCCATGATCTAATCTCTAACCAACAAGGCAGCATCAATAGGCAATATAAGTAAAACACAAATATGCTTGTGTAAATATAATACAAAAAAACAATAGCCTAGAAAGCCACAATGAAGGTACTCAATGACTTGAAGTTTATAAATCACATCACCATAGAAGTCAGGTTGTGATAGTCCTTGTCGCAGAAGAGTCCTTAAATTACATTTATATTTGGAAAGAAGATCAGGGTTACGATAATAAAATGTTGCAAAGGTTTTACGAAGTTTATGGTAACGGTAACCCTGATTGAGTAACTTTTTAGTTATACAAAGATTACGAATATTAAAGTCCTCAACTCGAGTACAAGCTCTAGAAAAACGAATAAGTTGAGACAGATACACCCCATAAGAAGTTGCTCGGGGAACATCCCCATCCAAGTGGGGATAATTAACAATGTCAAAATTAAAATCATCTCTCTTGTCATATATTTTGCTAATTATTTTACCATTTTCAATCGAGAGATCTAAATCAAGAAAAGAAGCGTTATTATCAGATATAGTTTCTTTATTAAGCCGAAATTCTTTAGGATACATATTATGAACCATAGTTGGAAAGAAAGGGTTGTCAATGGTCAGTATGTCATCCAGATACCGAGAGGTGTCATTAAAAGCTTCAATAACATCTGCCTAGGTATCTAGTGAAAGACTCAACATGAAACGTAAGTTCACTGATTCAGAAGCAGAAAACTACTTGGATTATAAAATTTCTCCTGCTGTTCTCCTGCTGGTCATCTCATCACTGACACTTTTTATGAGGTATGTTTGGGTTTTAACGTTGTTATTAACAATATTTCAGTGATATCATGGCGGTGTCTACTTGTAGCAGCTTTCTCGATGCTCAGTTTTATAGTGCTGTCACACAGGAATACCATGTCGTAAACACATGGCATAATACCCCACCTAATCACATTACACTGACAGATCAGTCCTAGATCTACCCTTTATATGATGAACGTTAAGCAAGGGCGTTACTAGTACCATTTTTATGAAGTATTTGGTATGACCCGGTCAGGCATTAGTCCCAGACATCCCACATGTGAGGCAGACGCTCTACGATTAGGCATGCATTCTGTATTTGTTTTCCAGAGCTCCATTTTGAAGTAGATTATCTTCACTGCACTTTTTGATTTTCATGCGTGTCATAAATGACAATTTCCTTTTTAATGTTTATGCAACAAACTCCTCTTTACTGCAACCAAGACCTAAATGTTTGTTGCATAATTAAATATGGAGAATCCAATACTTTCATAACATATTTGCTATAGTTCCTGCTGATTAAGCAGCTAATGATGTTCTTATAGTTAGGCGTGTATTACATAATTATATTTCCCCTTATCATGCTTATTAGATCAAAGAGTAAGATTCGTTTGTCAGTGTGTTACAATGTGTGTTGTATCTCACATTTATTCCCATATTAGGTCAACCAGTAGGATACGTTTGTCACTGGGCTACGATGTATGTTGTATCAAATATATATTACCTCATTAGATCAACCAGTAATCATCTACCGTAGCTCAACATGCGGGTACTTAAATGTTTAGGGATATAATATAGCTCAACATTGGTGTACTTACACTTTTAAGAATCTAATATAACTCAACATTTGTGTACTTGCATTTTTAAGGATCTAATATAACTCAACATTTGTCTAATTAAATGTTTAAGGATCTAATGTAGCTCAACATATGTATACTTACATTTTTAAGGATCTAATGTAGCTCAACATTTGTGTAATTAAATGTTTAAGGATCTAATGTAGCTCAATATTTCTGTACTGTAATTTTCAATGATCTAATGTAGCTGAACATGCGTGTACGTTAATGTTTAAGGATCTAATATAGCTGAACATGTATGTACTTTAATGTTTATGGATCTAATTAGCTCAACATTTGTGTACTTAAATGTTTAAGGGTCTAATGTAGCTCAACATTTGTGTACTTAAATGTTTAAGGATCTAATGTAGCTCAACATTTGTGTACTTAAATGTTTAAGGATCTAATGCAACTCAGCATTTCTGTACTGTAATGTTCAATGATCTAATGTAGCTGAACATGCGTGTACTTTAATTTTTAAAGATCAAATGTAGCCCAACATGTATGTACTTTAATGTTGTTGGATATAATGTAGCTTAACATGTCTGTACTTTACTGTTCAATGATCTAATGTAGCTGAACATGTATGTACTTTAATGTTTATGGATCTAACGTAGCTAAACATGCGTGTACTGAAATGTTCAAGATCTAATGTAGCCCAACATTTGTGTACGTTAATATTTAGGATCTAATGTAGCCCAACAGGTGTATTATTAGTGTAGAGAAACATGCGTGTACGTTACTGTTCAGGATCTAATGTAGCCCCAACATGCGTGTAGTTTTATATTCAGGATCTAATATAGTTCAACACGTGTGTACTTTAAATATCTAGGATCTAATGTAGCCCAACATTGGTGTAGTTTAATGTGTAAAGCTACACGGTGCCTATTTTAACTGGTAATAACTTGAATATGAATGAGACACGTGTGAAGTAGTTTCAAAACGACGAACACCCGAAAAGTCGGTATTTAAGCAGAAATCTATGCGTACAATTTCACATTTTTATTTAGCTTCCGTGCAGGTAAACGATAAATATAGAATATATGTGATAAAGAAATAGTTGACCTGAACGGGATTTGAACCACAGTCTTGCACTTGTCAGTTTTGAGGGATGTACGCTGAACCATTAGACCAAGGCTATTTATTGGTATGTTGTAACATTTTTAATTAAGAAATAGGCATTACATAATAACACACAAACTCATCAAGCGCTAAATAACATGTAGAGATCTGGTTGTTTTGAGGCGAAGTATTAGTTTCATATTGATAACATACAGTATAACACCAGGCAATGTTATTTTACTAATGCGACAAGATGGACTACATAGTTATTGATCCGTCTTGAGTTGCGTTCAAATATGTTGTTATTTTAATAAATGGTAGTTAGTATACTATTTTCTCAAGTAGCGCTATAGTTCAGTGATTAGAGCACTCGACTTGAAATCAGAAGGTTGTGTGTTCGAGCACCGAAAGAGGCTAATTTTTTCTGTAAAAATTACTGTCACCTGTGTATAGGTACGATGTGCACTGGTCGATGTATATACATTAAATGATTTCCTGCGCTATATTTGCTCGCTTAAATACCCGATTTCGACATGAGCTGGTGAACATGAAGTTACAAATAAAGACACGCCTACAAAGAAGAAATCGATTGATATAGAGACTCTGTAGCTTTAAGGATCCAACGTAGCTCTCTATTAAATGTTAAAGGATTAGGAACTATTAATTTCATAGAGAAGTTTGTAAACTATTTGTAGTTCAACATAGTTCAAAACGTTTACTTTGAGATACAATGATAGAAAATTAAAGTAAGTCTGACATGAACACTAGTTTGCTAAACCCGGGGCTAGCGGCCCTGAACGGTAGCAAGCATTATTCACTACCGTTCATGAACAGTCTCAATCAAACTGTGACTGCACTATTAGTTGTATTTATCGTGTTAGCCTGTGCAGTGTGGCGGCGGTAAAACGTCTCTACGTGCTTGCATTAAGAACTGTTAATCATTCCGATCTTTGGAGATCACTGTGTCCGATATTTATAGATATCGGTGGTACATTATCAAATATCAAATACTTTTGTTTTCTTACTTGAATTTCGAATAGGTGGTTCCACTACGATATCAGTCTTTAAAGGTTCTGAGTATTGTTTATTCAACCTTAGGATATGTTGATTGCTTTTTGATTTAGTATTTTACTGTTACCTGTGATACGTAGGCTTAGTAACCTTTGTTCCCAAATAAATTCCATTCTGTTTATTTCGCTTGTTTTCTCGTTTAGGGGCAAAGCGTATTTTAGAAACTGGGACAATACGCCGCTGGCCATGGAATGGTGTAAAAATACCTCATTGAAGGTTCCCTGTTCACCATCATATGCATACCATCTTCAGGATGGCTCAAATTTCTGTACTCTTGACTTTTTAAAGATTAAACTAATATTATCCTAAGTGCCACATTTTCTTTCAGCTTGTCGACACTATTGTAAAAGCCACTAGACCTAAATAGTCAATACTGACATACATTTTGTATTTCCTTCAAATTCAGTACCACTTTTACAGACCGTATTCATGAATGGATTACATTCCACAATATATAATGCCTTTTTTAATGTATGGAAAATGATTATTTTTCGAAATAAACCCATCGTAATAGAGGGTTTGAAATGAAATGTGCGTACGTACATTTAGATGTTACTAGTATATGAAAGTCACCGTACTGAAGCAATTACTGAATGGTACTGCACGATGATCAGCTTGTACCAAAGGTCAGGCACGTGATGTCGCATAGCTCACTATTGTCATATCTGTATCACAAATACTATTCTAGAGAATATCAAAATAATCTAGAAATTTAGACAAATTTGTTTTACATAGTCAATGTTGACATATTTACTAAAATGAAGACAAAATACCCCCGCAGCATCACACATGTGCCTGTAACACACTATACTACCCACTTAATTACACATAGTATAACAGAGATATCCCAAGACATTTTGTAAGAAAATGAGTTACAGTGGTATAGATAAAGGACACAACTGTGCTGTAGTAGACTTTTGATCACAGTAGATGGTAATCTTTAAAACTCAATTCAATATTTCCATGTCAGATTAAAACAAATGTAACTTTAGTCCCTTTTTAATGTCTACGATAGTGCATCAACGACAATCGCTATAACCTCATTTACTGCCCCTCTGATGTGAAACATGCATAGCTTATATAGAAACCTGCCGCAGCTCCATCGTCTGGCTTTTAAAAATATGGCAGTTGGGTCTTTAAGCAATCTTCCACTAGATATCGAAGTCTCCAATGAAGATGACGGCAGACAAAATATACGTTAGGATATCAGTTTCCTCACCATACTGTCTAAACGCAATACATCATAAATATATAACTTATATGACGATACAGTATATACGTTTCTCTTGACCGAATTTAGAACGATTTCTAAGACACAACAGTTGTCCTTTAATGCTCTATATACTACGGTATTTACAAACTCCAGTATTTACCAACTGTGACCTGAATTTCATCTCGTCTCATTCATAAACAATGTATCGTAGTGGTAAACAGTGAACAGTGGAGTTTATGTAATATATTATCTATAATTTGTCTTCGCTTTTCTATACTGTGTATTGATTTTATTGGAAACTGAACGACTAAATTTCTTCATGAATACAAACAAAGAGGAAAGTTTAATAATATAAGCTATATATGGTATTTAACTGATACACTCTCTTTTTACATTTTGTTATACATTTCTATTCACCTTTATTTTTACATTTTGTGATAACTTTGCATTATCTTTAGTACATTGATAATATTGTTTTAAATTCATTTCAGTTAAATACCATATTTCACTACCGTTCAATCAAACCGAGACTGCAATATTTCGTATTTATTGTGTTCGGCCGTTTCCAAAGGTCCACTCTCATACTCTTTTGCTAAATTGATTGTGTTTTGTATCGTCGATACAGGATTTATACAAATATATTTGTGTTGATTAGTTGTTCGTTATAACTGAGATTTACTGCTCAATGTGTTTTTAATGATGCATTCTTTAGTTTTCATTATTTAACGCCATTAATGCTATCTTACAAAAAATTTATTATGTGTCTCACCTTTCCCTAAGGTTTGTATTCATTTTACATTATTGAGTAGTTTTGTGTTCCTGGATATAATGGGCGTTAATTGTAATTTATTGCTTGTGTGTCCATCAGACTGTCTAATGTTTTCCATCTCATTAACTGGACGAGCTGGCAATGTTCTGTAACCGTTGCTGTTTTTAGGTTCAGGCTCAGGTGTTTCCGTAACAGTTGCTGTTGTTATTATGGCTGTGCAAGCAGGTTCAGTTTCAGCAACAGGTTCTGTTGTTTTATAATGCAGATAGGCTCAGCCTAAGGTGTTTCTGTAACAAGTTGCTGTTGTTTTATAATGCAGATAGGCTCAGCCTAAGGTGTTTCTGTAACAAGTTGCTGTAGTTTTATAATGCAGATAGGCTCAGCCTAAGGTGTTTCTGTAACAAGTTGCTGTAGTTTTATAATGCAGATAGGCTCAGCCTAAGGTGTTTCTGTAACAAGTTTCTGTAGTTTTATAATGCAGATAGGCTCAGCCTAAGGTGTTTCTGTAACAAGTTTCTGTAGTTTTATAATGCAGATAGGCTCAGCCTAAGGTGTTTCTGTAACAAGTTGCTGTAGTTTTATAATGCAGATAGGCTCAGCCTAAGGTGTTTCTGTAACAAGTTGCTGTAGTTTTATAATGCAGATAGGCTCAGCCTAAGGTGTTTCTGTAACAAGTTTCTGTAGTTTTATAATGCAGATAGGCTCAGCCTAAGGTGTTTCTGTAACAAGTTGCTGTAGTTTTATAATGCAGATAGGCTCAGCCTAAGGTGTTTCTGTAACAAGTTGCTGTAGTTTTATAATGCAGATAGGCTCAGCCTAAGGTGTTTCTGTAACCAGTTTCTGTAGTTTTATAATGCAGATAGGCCCAGACTCAGGTGTTTTATGCACACGTAAGACTGAGTGTTGAACATACATGTATTACTACTCCAGATGTTACATTCAGTATTGTCTGACCGAGTACATATCGATCATGCAGCCTGTCGCAAGATGTTATAAGGTATGGTATTTAATTGCTTTCTTCTACTTCAGCGTTTGATCAGAACGTCTGTCATAACAGTATTTTGTTTAACATTATGCGGATGGTATACATGTGAAGTGTTAAAGTTCTTGAACTGACTACTCAACATTATCATAATGGTAACAAACCATTCAACCCTGTAATTGTAACATAACTATGGCGACATTCCTTTCTGTCGCCTGTCTCGTATGATCAATAGTTATGGAACAGTGTAGACAATACATTATTAATGTAAATGACACAACTGTATAGTCTTTACGTAATTAATGTAAATGACACAACTGTAAAGTCTTTACGTAATTAATGTAAATGACACAACTGTAAAGTCTTTACGTAATTAATGTAAATGACACAACTGTACAACTGTATAGTCTTTACGTAATTGATGTAAATGACACAACTGTATATGTCTTTATGTAATTAATGGTAATGACATATAGAGGAATAACTTACCCGTGACGATTGTCAACACGGACAACAATGCATTCTTCATACAGATGTGACAGATTAGAGGACAGATAGAGGATATTCTTTGCTAAGTTTTAAAGGACGTTATATATATCACAAATGTTGCCACATATAAGTATCATATTATTCTGTTATGATTCTCACAGGATAAATATTATATGATACTTATAAAAAAGGAGAAGTACATGTTTTTTACATAAAAAGAAATATAAAAAGATCGGACAGGGAAAGTAGCACTCAAGGAGGACAGTCAAACACAAAACACAGAAACAAACACGCAAACAGACAAACAAGAAGGCAAAAGTAATAATAAAAGTAAACGACATCACAATCACAAAAGGGTTGACAATAGTCAATAAGCCTTGGAACGGTCAGTAGCAAAGTAGGCCACTGGGGGTTTAAACCGGTTCTAGGGTGCACCAAACCTCACACTTACCCTACTGTCATCCCATTAAAACAGGACAGTGTAAATAAAGAAATCCCCGCCATGATCTAATCTCTAACCAACAAGGCAGCATCAATAGGCAATATAAGTAAAAAAACAACAAATATGCTCGGGTAAATATAATACAAAAAACAATAGCCTAGAAAGTCACAATGAAGGTACTCATTGACTTGGCAGAAGCCAGAGCAGTAAGAGAATAAACCATTAAGGGCACGACAAGAAAGATCATGGACAAACATCATAAAACCTTTTATATGAGAATCATATAAAAGTCGACATATATTTGTTCATGAGATTATATGCACAGGTGTGTGTTTAAAAAGGAAAATGTTTATGAATTTATTCTCATATGTGAATATGATATGGAACTACTATTATATAAATATCATATGAAAGGTTTCACATGATAATAGTATGCTCTTGTAGGGGAAATATTCTCAAATTAGGAATTATAAATACCCGGAAATGACGTAGAACTCATTCAGTACCAGATCTCTATGGAAATAGCATTGTTCATGTTTGTCACCGAGTTAATATATAACTGCAATATTGAATAAACATTCTCCCCAATTTCACTTTAAAAAGCCGGACGCGCGCTCACATCTCACTGACAGTGGACGCAGTTTATATGTGAATTCATTGCATCAGCAACGTGTCTTTATGGCAGGCGGTATACAGTACTGGTTCTACCCAGGATTATATGTGAATTCATTGCATCAGCAACGTGTCTTTATGGCAGGCGGTATACAGTACTGGTTCTACCCAAGATTATATGTGAATTCATTGCATCAGCAACGTGTCTTTATGGCAGGCGGTATACAGTACTGGTTCTACCCAGGAAAAGATGGGTGGTCTGCTTCCACGATTAAAAAAACGTAATATATAGCCTAACATATGATGACAATGACGTGAAAAACATTCAACCAACCTTTGTTTGGCACTGCTATAACTGATACCTATGGGTGTATGTTTCCTGTATGTCTTTATTATGCAAGTGCAATAGTGTGGCTAAAGCCACCATACTAAGGTTAAATGTGACTAGCATGCATCTCGTACGATCCATAACCATGTCGTTCGTATCATATACTTGTATGAAATCAAGTTTAACATCAGTTGCTCATATTTAAAGTATGTATACTATATTGTATAAACTATATAATAGTAACCGCATCTATAATGTTTCTTGACTCGTGTTGTTCATTAATTGTATGTATAGAAGAAGAATAACTTTTATTAGCCGAGTCTATTTGGGTCGAGGTCATCCTACATAAACTTTACATATTACATACATATTATGCAATAAGCCACATATGACTCTTGAGCACAATGTTAGACAATTTTATAAATTATATTACTACTACATCAATGGCTTTATGACAGTGTTAAGATACATAATTATTACTTAGACTCATGTTTATAAAATACAAATTATATTAATCTAACAATGTCAAACATGAAATGCACTATTCTTTAGTAACACGTGTTTTTATATTATGCAACTTTTTAAGTAAAACAATACTTGTGTTTAATAGCTTCTCTGTTGATTTATGACATACCTGATGCATAATATGTCTAAGTTGCAATGAGCGTATTGAAATAAAAACCTAAACATATTTGTTATTGGGAGTTTTCACAGCTACTACTCTTTCTTTTTTCAAATCCTTTAAATATATATGTGGCTAAGTTTCGTAATTGTTGCTTATTTCCCGACTGAAATAATGTTATTGTTTTGAAAACGTTGCTGGTTTCCGAAAAGTAATTTTTGAACGATGCAGATCTTTGATCTATGTACATCTCAGATCTTTGTATAATGTGCATTCGTGTTAATTGCATGTTTAATGTTTAAACATGTTGGTCAAATGATAACAGTAGCGAATAGTATATATTATATTAGGTGTAGTAAACCGTCACCCGACATTCCCCATGAGATGGCATGTCGTTTGACAATCTGGATTCAAATCAAATTAATATTTTTGACACTTTTCCTTAAATTAATATGATCCCAAATAATTGACGAATGTCTAATTGTTAGCAATAACAAAACATCATTCTCACTAAACGAACCTTAAACCGGAATCTTCCTATACGATTACACTATGCCGTGGTACCTTGACGTGGCTTTCCATAGTTCAAACTTTCAAATAAACATTTATTGTTAGCGATATCATGTAATTGTACCATTTCCTTTGTAAGAAATGGGGTTTACAGTACGGTGTGTAGCCATGTAACATGTGTAAGATCTTTCGTCACCAGGGTTTCAACTTTTGGAAAATTGCTAAGGTCAGTTATTTTGATAAATGTGTGATCTAGTGATCTGATATAGTGATCTGACCTGATTAATATAGCATACCTAGATACACAATGGATGAAAGCACGCGATTAGTCTAACAACGTGTTTAAGATATTTTCAAAACGGGGATTAATCAGTGACATTTGAACTAATCGACATTGAGTACTGTATTTCACAAAGAGGGTGGAAACTAATAAATATCACACTAAGGATGTGGTGAACTACATGTAATACATATTGAGGGCTGTGTGTTTCACAGAGGGGATGAAATAAATTGAGGATTAACCAGTTTAATTTCTATAAATTGTTTTGAAAATCGCCAATACAATTAGCCAACACGAACATGTACGCGTGTGATCTTTCTTAGGTTTACTAGTGGCATATTGATTAATCGGGTTTGATGAGAAATTAATATAGCAGCATCTAGGATGTATAAGCTGAGAACACAGTTCATAACGAGTACGTAATCCCTTCATACAATCTCAGGATTAATCAGTTTTTTTATTGACCAGCCAGCACTTATGCATCTATTACTACTAGAACCATTTTGATCAATTATAATAGCAGAACAATTAATTATTTAAAAATAACATATTTCTGAGAGCTATAAACTAAGTGTTTCTCAATAATAACAAACACATCCGCCAATTCATCAAACGTGGCCGTTAGGGGATTTACAATAAAGACATAAATAGGCTTCGGGAAGTAGACGTGGCAAAATAAGTTCAGAATAACGTTAGGGGGAAATAAAGAAATTAAAATTCGGTCAAACGGCCAAAATTTAATAGATTGCAGTGGGGGTAACGTATGTTTCTATGGAAGTGAGACTCCGATCCCTGTGCTTTCTTCACATGCATGATGACGTTGAAACAAATGAACAGCGAAAAACACCCTGCAAGCTTCTCTGGTTTCCAGGAAGAATTATTGTGATTCAGACTTTTGCGTCAATACTTTCAGTAACATTCTCTTGTTGCTCTGGCTTCTGCTAAGTCACTGAGTACCTTCTTTGTGGCTTTCTAGGCTATTGTTATTTTGTATTTATATATACACGAGCATCTTTGTGTTTTACTTATATTGCCTATTAATGCTGACTTGTTGGTTAGAGAATAGTTCATGGCGGGGATTTCTTTATTTACACTGTCCCGTTTTATTGGGTTGGGGTAGGGTAAGTGTGAGGTTTGGTGCACCCTAGAACCTGGTTTAAACCCCCAACGGCGTTATTTGCCACTGACCGTTCCAAGGCGGTAACCCTATTGTCAACCCTTGTGTGTTTGTGATGTCTTAATTTGTCTTTTATTCATCTTTAAATTTGTTCTTTGTTTCCGTGGGCGTTTGTGGTTGACTGTCATCATTGAATGCTGCTTTTCCTGTTCGAATTTTATATCTATATTCTATCCGCGCTCCGGTGCCGATTCGTTTCAGGCGACCTTACAGAATACAACGTACACAGAAGTACCATTATGTTATACGCAGCAAACATGACTGCATGCAAATGTATGTGGTTAATACTTAATACTTCTGTTTTAAAAAAAAATGTTATGACACAGATTACTCTGTGTAAGACCCACAGGCATCGCTACATACTAGGTCTGTGTACATACTACTGGCCAGACTCAGTACAAATCTTCGCTGATGACTCAGACTGCAATATGTTTTTAAATGATTACACTGTAAAATAGTTCTGACTAGACACTAGTGTAGCAAATGAAGGCACGAATTATACTTAGAAACGTGTTATTAACAATCAATACAAGGTGTTGTTCAGCTTCGGAGAGCCATAATTGGGCGTTTTGTCTAAGAAAATCAATGGCAACATATTTTGCCCAACGTTTTGTATTGTCACCTGACTGAAAACTGTTGTATTGATTTAGATTTAGAACATTCATATGGAAACATATTCAATACAATACGTTTGAAGCAAATCATGCTTTAGAGTCACGCGTCTTTGTGACGTGTTGTCATGGACGGTATTTTTTTAAGCTGACGATTGTTTCATGGATTGTAATAACAGTTGAATAAAGTACTTGCCTGCGTCTGAAACAACTTCGTGTAAATAATTGTATTCACAGATAAATACTCGTTGAATTGTTTTTCGTGTAGTAATTATATGTTATCGTTCAATCTAAGTGATAATCTTCTTCATAAACCTCCGTTGTTCTTGATTTAATTTTCGTTTGAATTGACTTTTTTTTGTAATATTTTTCTTGCGTTATTTAAAGCTATTTAAAGGTTGTGAATTTTTAAATGCATTTAAAGTTCATTTAATTGGGTACCTTGTTTAACGACCACATATTTATATTTAATCTGAGCGCGACATTTGCACGATAAGATAATGTAAATGGGGCACATAACATGGCTATTGTGTATAACACGTTGTATGTTATAATTATATATACAAACCAGTATAGCGAACAAGTTTGCATTTTATATTTCAAATCAAAGACAACGTGGGGGTGATCCTTGATAACGGAATCCGTTAGCTAATATTGAAAAAGTTACCTGTGTATGCAGAATTTCAGATAATTCGAGACACCATCTTGAAAGCATACTTAAAACCACTTTCATTAGATGTATTAATACTTGTAAACGCAGGATTAATGTTAAAAGTTAAAACATATTACAAACATAACAATCGATTTAGTACAGATGATTTGACTGTAGAACTATGCCATATATTGATACCAGAATGAATGGTAAGT